>NC_061167.1:47561269-47671638 GCF_022113875.1 Hydra vulgaris | reverse complement strand
AATGAGTTTTTTGTCATACTTTGTATAAATAGCTATTATCATTTTCATATATGAAAAGTAGGAATACTATAGTGTATAGGATACTATAGTATACTAATAAGTACGACAAAAAAGTCTTTCCGACGCCGAGAAAAAAAGACGTTTTAAAGACATCGAAATTAAGACTTTTAAAGACGTCTTTTTGACTTCTTTTTTTCCACTGGGGTGTGTGTGTATGTGTGTGTGTGTGTGTGTGTGTGTGTGTGTGTGTGTGTGTGTGTGTGTGTGTGTATGATAACACACATATATTATATATATAATATATATATAATATTATATATATATGTATACATAAACATATATGTGTACATATATACATAACAATTAAAAAAATGGAAAGAAATTGATAAATATGTATATTTAATATATTGGTTTTTATTTATGTTTACATTTAATTTTTTTAAAATTTAATAAAAAAACTCACTAACAACTTTTTTATTCCATAACATATTCACACTGCACTGTGGACCAGGTGGCGGACAAAGCCTAAAAAATAAATATTTATTATATTTAAAACCATATAATACAACAGATGTGAAATACTCTCATTTAAAATTATAAAAATTGTTTTGAGTATAAGAGTATCTTTTAAAACCACAAAACCAGTTGCGGTTTCATGTAGAATTTAAAAAAAAAATTTTAATAGAGGTAAATTTTTTATTTTTTTTATATACATAGCTATAGTAAACAGTAACTTTTAAAATTTTAAAAGCTAGGGATTAGTTAATATATTTAAATATTTAAGAGTAAAGCTTTTCGAAAAAAAATATAAAGTAAAGATCAGTCTTTGTAATACACTTATAATCAGGCTTTAAAATAACGAGGTAAATTTTTAACATTTATTACTTTTATTTTGTACAAAAAGTGTCACATAATTTAGGGAACCTACGAGAACCTATATTAAATACTTAAACTAGTAAATGTTATCGGTATAAAACCTATTTGAACTATATACATTGCCCCTAATTTCCCTTTTTGGGTTTCTTTAACATTAAAAAAAAATGACCTGTGACTTATGTCACTTATGTTATTTCCGAAAAAGTTATAATGTAAAAAGTTAATAGCTGCAAACTCATTTTGAAAGAAGTAATGAAAATCTTGTAGCATTTAGTGTACCGTAACTACGGTACATGAAGTGCTACATCGTCAGTAAATGAGGTTGGTAAATCACGTTGCTCTTTTGAAAAAGCTTCTAACAGAACAAAAAGAATATGCCTAACAATGTTAGTAATATTTTATTTAGCCATAAATTACTTCATGCAACAAAATTGAAACTAAGAAGTGAGTTTAAATACAAAACTGGTACAAAAATTTCTGAAATATGAAATAAAAACCCCAAACCTGCTTATATATATTCACTTGATGAAAATTTATCATTAACTATTAATGGTAATATATCAAAATCAATATACCAGCTTCTAAGAAACGGTGCTAAAAAAACGGCTGCCTCATATCTTTTATATAATGGTATAATATCTTCAAAGGCAAATGCTATCCCAAGAACATTCAAATAAATGGCTAGTCGGTACAAATACCGTTAAAAGATCTTCTAAAACACACTCTTAAAAGCTATGTGATATACAAACTACTGTGCTAATCACAATGCTAAAGAATAACTAAACTGACGTTTAGATGGCGGGTTGTGATGGTGCTACAGGATATAGTGTTTAGAAACAGGTAAGTTAAAATGAAAATAGTGACTAATGAAGAGTGCCTGTTGATTATTTGTTTAGTACCTTTGGAACTCAGTAGACTTTATAATAATAAAAATGTAATATTATTCACCCAGAATCTGTGGCCAATAGATTAAAAATAAAAATAATACATTATTATGATAAATAATCTACAGACTTATTTAAAACGTCGTAAATATGTAGTAATATCAATAATTGAGTTTGAAATTTTTATTTATATTTTCTATATATTTCAAATCTATTATTATATAATAGTATTATATAATAATATATATTATGTAATAGTAATATATAATAATATCTAAAGTATAATAAAATATATTCTTTATAATAGTATTATATAATAATATCGATAATAGAGTTTCAAATCTAGTTATAAATTTTCATTTTTTCCGAAGTAATTGCGTATTTTTATTTTTGAAGTTTGTAACATCATTTTTTTTTTTTTAACGATTATTCCATCTAAAGAGTTCGTTATTCAGTTCCACAACTTTAAGAAGTTATAGGATTTGAAATTAAAAAAATTTAAATTCGCGTTTTTTAAGTTTCATAAAGTTTGTTAAACAATTTTTTAGTTTTAACAACTACTTATTTAAAATTTATAATAAAAGTATATAATTCTTAATAAAAAGTGATTCATTGGACATATAAAAAGTTTTAGTAAAAATAAATTAAAATAATTTTGTCCATAATATGTCTAATATTTGGCCCACTGTGCACTGTGTAAAATATGGCATCTTCTAAAAGCCTGTTCACTATCTGAATGTCTACTTCAGTATTCAAATATGCTGGAATAAACCCAACCCTTGATGACCACGCATAATATACTTTGACAAAGAAGGACGACTGATTGGTACGTGAATGTTTATTTCATCGAATTCCTGCATAAACTGGAACATCAGAATTATATCACGTCTTATTCTTCTTTTTTGAAGTGTCGTAAGACCTAACACGACTCTTCGCTGCTCGGTGGTGCTATGCTCAATCTCAGAAATGGTTTTTGTAGCATGGTTTTGAACTTTTTCTAGCGCTTCTATGTCTGCCCGTTGGTACGGTGACCACGCTTGGATAGCGTACTCTAAGTGAGTACGAACATACGTGGTATACAGTTCTTTCCACAGTGAAAAACTACTGCTGCAAAAAGTTTTTTTCAGCCTCCGTAAAGAGCGGTTAGCATTCAATGCAGTTACTGAAACTTGAGCATTAAGTTTAAGATCATCTGAGATAAGAACGCTAAGATCTCTCTCTCTAAATGAGTAACTTTGATTTAACATCGACAGGCCGTCTGATCTTGGCATAAAATAGTCTCGTTTTGATACTTTTTTTCTTCGGCTAGTATGCATGACTTTACACTTTTCAGTATTAAATTCATGTGCCAGCAATGTGACCATTCAATGGCTTTGTTTATTTTATGACACCAATAATTTTGCTGTCATCAATGTAGAGTTTGATTTGATGTTCCAATTTGTCTGGAAGATCATTAATTTAAAGAACAAACAGTAATGGAACCAAGACCAAACCTTGCAGTACGCTGCAAATAACGTTTTTCTAATCTGAAATACGCTCTCCAATTATGACTCTCTGTTGCTTTCCTGAAAGCCATGCTTTAATTCATGCGTAAAGCTCTTCTTTGATTGTAGTTTTGAATTTTGTGGAGAAGTCTATTGTGTGGAATTCTGTCAATAAAAACTTTGATATAAACTAACAAACTTTGCATCTTGTCACCAACAATATATTTTAGTTAATTATGCTTATAATAAAGTTATCATAATTAGATTATTTATATTATTAAAGTATGGTGGCTCTAACCTGCTTATTTCATGGCTGTGGTTTGCCTAAAGTTGCTAGATTACTAATTTTGTCTTGCTTTTGTTAATAGTAATAAATAGTTTAGCGATGCATCCAATTTTAGAAGAGCTAAATAAAAAAGTATAAAAGCAAAATTACTATTTTAACTAATAAGAAAAGAAATAAAAAATACATTGAGGAGCGAATCGGAGCAAATGCAAGCGGAACGAACTGAATATTTCAGGAGGAAGACAGTTATTTTGTTGGTTTTCTTTTTTTTCAATATCTCAAAGCTGAACTTGCTGAACTATTAAATATGTACTGTTTATTTCGATGTAAAGTAATTTAATATAAAGCATATAAATGCCCTGAAAATTCTAATATATTGATAGAAAAAATTTAAAAAAAGTATGACTTATGATACATTATTTTTTAAAGTTTTTGTCCTCCTTTTAAATGGGAAAAAAAATAAGGTTACCTTCTTTAAAGCTCTTTATTTTAAAGTTATTTTGTCTTTACTATAAAGTTTATAGTTAAATAAAAATTTTAAATTTACTTTTATTGTTTATTTGTTAAATATAGATCAAAATGACACTCTGAATGCCGGTAGACAAAAAAAAGAAAACAAAAAGCTGGCCTTTTACTAGGACGAAGTCCTTTCCCTTCTGCTCTTTTAATTGCTCCATGCTTGTATAAATATGCCACATTTCTAAATTTAAATTTTTCATCAAAAGGTTTAGAACCATTGCCAAAGCTCTTGTTTGACAATGTTATCTTTTTTGCCAATGTTATAGTTTTCTGTTAGATTTAGTCCATAAAACATTTTTAAACATCGAGCACGCAATCAATTTATTTTTGAATTCAGAAAAGTTATCAAACTCATCTCCTGGCTTAATTTAGCTGATAGAATTAGTGATTCTATGGGAAATTATAGAAAATCTTATTTTATAATTGTAACTAATAGTGTAATTTAAATTGCTAATCTTAATCATAGTATTTTTAAATCTTTCAGTTTACATGATGGTGATGCTTTAACTTATTCTAAAGAAGCTGATTGAATCTTTACGAAAAGAAGGCAGAGTAGTCAATTTTTACTATATCTGGTCGTGCGAATAAGCTTTTATGAAAGAAAATGGCAAATTAAACTTACGGAAGTGTCTATTCGCAAATAACATCAAAATCTTATTCGCACAACCGTCGTACAAATAACAGTATACTATTATTTGCACGACGGTTGTGCTTGTAAGATTTTTCTGTTATATGCGAACAGACACTTCCGTAAGTTTAATTTGCGATTTTTTAAATAGCTTCACATTTCGACTAAAGAAAAGCTATTTAAAAAAAGCGTTATTTAAACTGTGTTTATTTAAATGTTTTATCTACTAAATTTTAGTAGAGAAAGCAAATGGATAAACACAACTTAAATTACACTCTGTTATTTGTAATTTCGAATACATTATAGTAAATTTTCTATATAAAGCATTGGATGTATTTTTAATTTTTTCAATGTGATAAACTATAGGGTTAGTTGAAAATTATTATTATTTCTATACTATAGACTATATGACTTGTATATATTCTTGTATATATTTTTTATTTTAAAAGTGACATGTAGTAACTTATGATATAAATTTAAATCAGTTGTAAAATTAAAAATGTTAACATTTCTTTTAATGGGCATATTTATTTAGGCTAGTTGCAGCTAAGTTTACATATAACTTGTTTATATGCTTTTGTAATTGACTATTTTAGACATGTGACATTCTTATGTTAGTTGCAAATAAGCTTATATACTTGCTACTTTAAACATGTGGCATTTAGGCATCAAATTTAAATTCTAATATAAATACTGTTACTGTGTTTATCATCATAAAATAAATAGATGAAAGACTTTTTTTTCTTTTATTCTTGACAACTATTGATAGTAGAGGAAAATGCCGATTCTGGCTCATTTTATTTTAAAGACAGTGGGGTGCAAAAAAAAAAGCCACACAAATTTTTTTCTTCATTTTAAGTATAAAATGAATAATCAAGCAAAACAAAAAAAATTGGATGTGGCAGTAAAAAAGTTAGGACAGAAAAGGTATATGAAATTTGAAAAATTTAGGACAGAAAAGGTATATAAAATAACACTGTATATTTACAACAATAATTTTTTGAACTTTTTTAACCATATTCACAACCATAATTTCTGGCTCATTGTTATAAAAATTAAAAAGAAAACACAACTTTTAATTCTTGGTATATCATAACCATATTTTCTGGTTCATTACCAATTCTTGGTATATCATAACCATATTTTCTGGCTCATTGCTAGAAATTATGGTTGGCATCATAAAAAGATGTAAAATTATTTTCTTGTTACATAATTATTATGGACCTATTACAGCATATAATTTTAGTACAGTTGCAGACTTATCAATTCTTTATTGTCAATTCATGAGTTAAATGTATGAGGATTGCCATGCCACTTTACTAATGATTTGTTTGAGCGAATAACCTTTTCAATCGTAAAAATCTCTTGATTTGTTTTTTGCAGTTCTTGTTTATAAAAAATACCTTGTATTTCTTCACCATTATCATCGGTTATTTTATACGTTGGTGGATCTGTGAACTGAATCTGTGATATAGTTAATACTTCTTTAGTCCATTCGTGTGTGTATTCTTTTTCTAATGCTCCTTTCTTTTTAGTTATTCTAACTTTATCACCAATTGAAAACTTTGGTTTAACAGGTTCTGATTTCACTTTTCCATTTAAGTTTAACCAAACAATATTCTCATTCTTTTTATCCCTTGCTTCAACTGGTGTCGTTTTAATTGAAGAATGTCTTGTGTTGTTGTATTTATTTACCATTTCATCTAAAACGTCAATGTATTTTCTAGTAGAATTGGCAGAAAAGTACTTGAACATTCATTGTCCTATCCCAACGTTCAACTACACAGGTTTTTTCATCATTTTCAGTAGAATATAACTGAACACCTAATACTTTATTTAAAATTTATATAAAATTCTAAGCCTTTATCTACCCACAATTTAGTATACTTTCTATCTTTAAAGATTTTATTGAAAGCATTAGCAACGTCAACTCTAATTTTACTCTTCAATGGAACAATCCATCCATACTTTGAAAATATATCTATCGCTATTAATAAGTTTTTTATGCCGTTATTGAATTTATCAAAAGATTGTATGTCAACTAAATTAGCAGCCCATATATCATCTATTCCATTTTCTTTTTCTGAAATATTTTATAACAGGTTTATGAAGTTCGTTTGCAAGTTCGTCAGTCCATTTTAAGTCTTTGTTTTTGCTTTTTTTTAACAAAGTCTGGATCTATAACACCCATACAAAACTTTGCTTTAGTTGATATAATTGGTGTTTTATAATACCTCGTTCAATACTTTCACGCATTGTTGGATTTTTTATTGCATTCATTTCTTCAATCATTATTTTATCAGCTTCATTTCTTCTTGCAGTATCTGAAAAATATTTATAAGCAAGATTATGTTGGCTGCATTGTCAACTCTATCTACAGGCTTACTCCATTCTTTATATACACCAGTTGAGGTTAAACTTTGATCTAAATTAGTACCAGGTCCTCCAAATTTCATACCAGGTAAATGCATTCCACCTGGAAACTTTAACCATGGTAGTTTTATATTACTTGTTACTGAATTAATTGAACTCACTAAATCACCTCCTTTTTTTGCTAATCCTTTTGAAAATTGAGTTTTTGTTGTACCAGAAAGAGCACAGGTTCCGCGTAGCATATTTCTATTGCTTTTACTAACAACATTTTGTATTTTTAGAGTATCTGTTTTGTTTCTACATTTAATGCAATACATTTTTATTTGTATAAATTTTTTTTATTTCATTTTAAAATAAATTAAAAAAAATCTTTACATAAATAAAAATGGGTATTATAGATTTATCATCGAATGTAAATGTAAGCGTAATAATAATAAGCTTTTGTTTTTATACCTAGAAGTATAAAAGGAATTATTGTAGGAAAGTCAGGTTGTGGAAAAACAACTTTATTATTAAACTTTCTTTTAAGACCTAATTGGTTGGACTATAATAATTTACAAGTTTTTGGAAAATCTCTTTTCCAATCAGAATACAAAATATTAAAAAGATCTTTTGAAAATTAATTACAAAAAGAAGTTATTCTATAAATATTTAAGTTACAAGATAAAATAGAAAAATTAAATGTTAATCCAGAGTTTATAATTGAAGACATTTCAAAAATTTAAAAGAGAAAACAGATATAGAGTGTAAGTTTTTTGAAAGAGCAGATAATGTACCAGAACCTGAAGATCTTGATACTAAAAGAACAATTGTAAATCATCAAATATCATTATATTTGATGATTTACAATTAACAAAGCAAAATAAGAGTGAAAAATATTGTATAAGAGGAAGGCATAGTAATGTAGATTGTTTCTATCTTGCACAAAATTATTTTGAGTTATCTAGGAGAACTATTAGAGAAAATGTAAATTTTATATGTTTATTTCCGCAAGATTTAAAGAATTTAAATCATATTTATAATGATCATGTTTCAAGTGATATGTCAAAAGATGTTTTTAAAAGTTTTTGAAAGAAAGAGCCGCATGGATTTGCTGTTATAAATCTATCTTCTAAAAGAGATTATGGAAAGTATAAAAGTGGATTAAATTGTATTTATGTACTAACTTGCGCATTTTAATAATATATATATTTCTATTATATATATATATATATATATATATATATATATATATATATATATATATATATATATATATATATATATATATATATATATATATATATATATATATATATATATATATATTGGAGTACAGAGTGCATAAGAATTACGAAAATTTTACAGAACCATGTTTATAAATGGAATATTAGCAAATAGTGAGTTTGGTCCTAATAATAAACTTGCACCTGTTGATTTATATCCATTTCCAGTATTTAAGTATAATCCATCTCCTACAGAGCTTCCTTTATTCCATGGACTTAGAAATACAGTGAACTCCCGATATTTCAAACCTCCAAGGAACCTAGAAAATAGTTCGAGATAGCGAATGTTCGAGTTATCGGGATATTCTATAACACAAACTTTAGGCAATAAATAAAAACAATTTGAGTTATTAAAAATTTTGATCTCAAAAGTAAAAATAATACATTTTAAATTGAAATGTGTTATAATGTCTCTTTGTTTTAGTTCCTGCTTTTGCAAAACAAATAATGATGTGGAGGTTTTCAACTTTTGCCATGCAAGATCAAGCATTTTCATTGCAATTGAAAATTGAGAAAATAGGATATCTTTTTTTGTATCAATAGCTACGACCAGCCTTTGCAATTCCAAAGATCTGTAATAAAATTTCAAAGAGCGTTTAACTCCCTGATCCATTGGTTGAAGTTTAGATGTGGTATTCGGAGGTAAAAAAATAAACACAATAGATTTTAGATTATCAACCGTCGGGTGTGTTGGGCAGTTATCTATTATGAAAGCTACTTTCTTCTTTTTTTTTGTAAACTTTGCATACATTTCTCGTATCTTCAAACAGTACGCTAAACATATAGCTTTTGTTTTGATTTCTGTATCTGCAAGGTAAGTGCTTAATTCCTTTGAAGCAGCGAGGTGATTTTAATTTTCCTATTGCAAACATAGGAATTTTATCACCCGCTGCAATTGCTGCGACCATTCTTGTAAGACGAATTTTACTGTGTTTTCCCCCTATACATGTCTCAGATTGAAGATTAAGTGACTTATTAGGTTGTATACGCAAAAAACAATCCAAATTCATCTGCATTATAAATTTCATCAATTTTATACCTGGATAAAATTGTAGGGAGAGTTTTCCCTGGCGTGGTCATTTCAACTGTACAAGAGTTACCCTCTCTACATATTGTCTTGAAAGAAACATTATACCCGTTTTTCCGATAATCAAGCCAACCATCGGACGCTTGAAATTAATTTATATTAACTTTTTCAGCAAGTTCTCTGGCTTTTGTTTTAAGAAATGTTGCTGATACTGCACGTTTCTGCTCCTTACATTTAAAAGCCATTTAAAAACAAGATTATCTAAATTTGAAAATGTCCCTTCTTTAATTCTCATATGTTTAGACTTGTTCCCTTCATACATTCAAAAATGTATGGAGGGAATGCGTTTTCATACATTCAAAAAAATTTTCTTTATTTTTGATCCATGTTGACAGCGTATTTTTTGGAATGCCATATTTTATAGCAACCTGAGACTTTGACAATCCTTCTCCAATATCCTTTAAAGCAGCGTACTTTTCTTAAATTAATTTTGTATTCATTTTTCTCTTTACAGCGACTGTAGCCATAATAAAATTTAAGCACAATAAATTTTATTATAATATTGATATTGATTATTGCAACGCACGTAAGTATAACTTAAACAATAAACTTAATCAAACTATTATTACGGTTAACATTGCAACAATGCAAGGACTTCATTGCAGAAGAAGTTTTTTTTCATATTTTTGCTTTAAAGCTCGAGTTATTGGAAAAATATTAGCTATGGGAACAGATAAAATGGTTTGACTTAGCGAATGTTCGAGCTAACGGGTATTCGAGTTATCGAGCTGTTTTTATGTGAAAATATTCGTGAGGGTTCAAGGCAAACTCAAAAGTAATTTGAATTACTGGAAGTTCGAGTTATCCGGGGTTCGAAATATCGGTATTTTACTATAAACCATTTCCTGAAACTCTAACTTTAAAACCTTGCCCATTTTTTTTTTCATGTAAACAATACCATTTCTAGCTATTTTATTGACTACAGCATTTCCAGTAGCTGTGCCTTCTCCTGTTAATAGTCTTGTTGCAAGTGATGGAGCAATTTTTGACATTAAAAAACTTCCAGCTGTACCTAGTAAAGGTAAAAGTGCACCAATAAATCCACCTTCTACTTTAGAATTATGCTTGAGTTGTTTTTTAATTAAATTAAGTCTTACACCAGTACCTTTTTCATATGCTCTTTTAATTTTATTTAACTGTGTAGATGTTACAGCTATTACATGTTCGCCATTGAGATCTGAATATGATAATTCAATATTAGTTCCGCATTCAGATTTAATTGCTTTTTTTAAGTATTTTAATCTGACCATCTGAAACATTTACTTTAATAATATGATATGTTGCCATTTATATATATATAGATTTTTTAAAATCTATTTCATAGATTATTTTAAAATCTATTTCATAGATTATTTTAAAATCTATTTCATATCTTATTAAAAGAGATATACCGGTATCTATAGGAAAACGTTCTCCTATATGAAATATAATAGATAATTTTTCTCCTTGTAAATCGAGATGTTCAAAATCTTGGTCAACTAATGCATTTCTCATCTCTAAAATTCTTTTTGTTGATACTGGAAAATAAACTGGGTTATGCGGTTTGTCTATAATCTTATTTCCAGGACCAACATTTGTAAAAAATGAATGTATAACGATATTAGTTGTGTTATCTACATATGATCCTCCTATAAGATTATTTGTTACATATATATTATTAACATGCATTATATCTACTATACTTTCTGATATATTTCTACCTGCATAGTATATTTTATTTTCAAAACTAAAACAGTTCTAATAGAATTTGGAATTCTAAAGTCAACTTGAAATCTTTTTGTAAGAGTCAAAACTGATTTCATTGTAGTATTATCTCCTTCAGTTATAATATTATTAGACAAATGATTAAGATTGAGTATAGAATCTTGTGAATATTTATTTATGGTTGTAAGTTCATATGTTCCTATTGGGAAAGTTACATTTACCCAATTAATCCCATCATCTGTACCAAATCTAAATTTATTATTTTTGGAATTAATACTTGGAAACCTGTAAAAGGTTTCTAAGCTTATTAAAGCAATTTCATAATCTTTTTTATCATCAAGTTCAATAATTGGACTAAAAATATTGTTTATAGAGTAGTGCCGTTTGTATAAAAATTCATTTTTTCTATATGCAAGATAATTATTTATATCATTTTAATTTTTTTATATTATTTGCTAATATAAAAAGTATGTGCTACTTTAATTCTTCATAATCGCTTTTTCTCACTCTGATTCACTTTCAGATTCTAAATCTATATCTTCTATTATTTTCATAACTTGAGATTTTCTTTCATAAATAACTGCGTCTACTAATTTAATTTAAGTAGATTGAATCATTGCACCATTATAAAGACCTTTATTAATTAAACAACTTACAACATCACATTATTTTTTAATAAGATTATGTCCTGAAATTTCATCTTCATTTTTCTTTCTAAAAACTAATTTTATTTTTAGATCTTTACCTTCTGTAGGTATTTTTGCATAAATAACTGGAGCTGATTCAGGCTTATCAGCTCTATATTTTAATGTTTAAGTTATCTATATTAAGACTTTTTATTCCTCCTTTTTTTAACTTTAAATAATTTTTTTCAACTTGATCTCTACAAAATTTTTCAATAGATTTAATTATTGCAATAAATCTTTCTTCATTTTCAGTTTTTCCTTTCGTTTCATCAAAACAAACAAATGGAATTGAATATCCAGTAAGTTTATTAGTTTTTAGATCTCTATTTTCAAAAACTCCGTATGAAAACATTTTAATGTTTTTACTCTTAAAAATCCATTACCTGTTGGATATCTATAACTAATTATGATTTTTTGATAAGGTACAGGTTTATCAGTTTTATAAATTCGCTTACATATAATTTTGATTCATCAAAATTTTCAATCTTTAGATATGACATTTTATATATATAAAGATTTTATTTATATCATTTTCAATTGTATATTACTGTATTGTTTATTGTATTGTAAAATTATGTAAATAAAATCTTTATATATATAAAATGTCAGTGAATAAGTTTGGACCTAAAAATAGATATGTAGAACCATTTAGAGTATTTTTGAAACCTCATATAGATTTACAACATCCATCGGTACATAAGAATGGAAGATGTGAAATATTTACACATCAAGATTTTGATATAAAATCAAGGTCACATCAAAATATTATTTTAAAGCGTGGAGTAATAATTAGAAAAAGTTTTGCATAACAAGTACAAGTAGAAAATTATAAACCAACGTTAAATTTACTAAATTCTGTAGTAACCGAGTCTGTTGATGATATTGTAGTAAGTATATAAAAAAAAATATTTCTTTATAAAAAGATGGAGTTTAATAATATGAAGTGCAAAAATAAACAATGTAAAAATATTTATCAAGATATTAGCCAGTTTGGAGTTGATCCAACCATGGCCTGCTATATTACACAGCCGTGTATGTTACATTTTAAAGGCCGATTCTAAGAGGCCTATTATAAAAAAAGATGGCTGGGCAACTATAGAGAAAGCATATAACTATATCTCGTCTAGACTAAATAGATAGTATAAATATAATATTACTAGAAGGAATATTATCAATAAAAAAGTATTCAAAAAAAAATGACAATTTTTGTTTTAATACTAGCGATTTATGAACTGCATTGTTAAATAAACAAATTCGGTCTATTTATCCTGAATTTGGACTTGAAAAATGTAAAAAGTTATTAAATGTATGTATATACCCACGTGGTGATCATAAAACAAATAAAGAAATTCTGAGTATTTTAAGGTGTAACACTGATTGTCGCTCTATTTCCAAGGATAAAGATATGTGTTCAAGTTTTATGCTCAAAGAAATTTGTCAAAAGTGATTTAAAAAGAGGATCGTGTTCAGTTTTGCCAAGTGTTCTACCGCATTCTTCTATTACCACTAAGGTTTAACTTAGTTTATTTTGTCAACCTCTTAATTTATCTTGTCAACCTCTTAAAATGTATTTTGTCAACCACTTAATTTATCTTGTCAACCTCCGAAAAATCTATTTTCAAAAAAAAAAAATTGGTTCAATCTCACATAAAGTTTGGCATAGGTTATGAAACAAAAATTATAGATGTAAATGTTGATATTACTTCTATTCCAATCTTAATTAATTGTATTCCTTGTTCATCAGATCATTCTTCAAGCCTTCCATTTTATGATGTTTCTACTCACTATGAGCGCGGTAGACAACTATTTGCTGGCAAAGATGATTCAATGTTATTAGATCTAGTTAATAAAATATTTATTCCTAACTCGTCTTTAGTTTTTCCTGTTTCTGGTGAAAAAAAGAAACGATCATTTTTACATAAATGGCTACTTGAATATTCCTGGTTAGCTTACTCACAGATTGAAGATGGAGCATACTGCCTTCCATGTACACTGTTGGGAAGCAGAATTCCAAACAATACCTCAATAATCAACTTTATTCAAAAACATTTTAAAATATGGGGTAATGCTATTCATGCTTATATGGATCACAATAATAATTGTCGACTTCATAAAATGTCAATGCATTGTCTTAAAATGCTGCAACGTAGATCTAATTCAAAAAAAAATCTGATTAAAGTTGACATCGATAATCTGAGAAAAAAACTTATTATAAGTAATCGAAATAAATTAATTCCAATTATAAAGACAATTATTTTTCTTTGCCGCAATGATATTGCTTTTCGAGGTCATCGTGATGACAGTAAGTATCATCAAGAGATCGGAGAAACATGTAAAGACAACATTGGTCTAAGTAACTTTGTAGAGCTTTTAAAGTTTTGTATTAAAACAAGTGATAAAGTGTTTGAGCACCATATTCGTTCTGCTCCTAAAAATACAACCTATATATCTAAAACCGCAAAACGAACTTATTTAATGTTGTGGAAAAACAATCGAAGAAGTTCTAATTAATAAAATTAAAAAGTCAGGTTATTTTTCTATCTTGTGTGATGGAGCCTCTGATTGTTCTAATGTTGAACAGGTATCTTTAGCTATAAGATACATTGACTGTGATAATGTTATTTGTGAAAACTTTCTACTTCTTATTAATTTTCTTTTATTGTAAGTTTAGTTTTAACCAAGCAAATAATGGACTATTTCTATGCCATCACTGTTGTTCTTCAAACTAAAGCGCTTGATATATCACAACAGTGTAATGAAATAAATTGTTTAAAAACTCAAATTTTAGATTTAAAAAAAAAAATTGATGTTTATCATAACGAATGGTACTTAACTGCTCTTGCTAAAATCTTGATGTTTCAGAAGTTAAGCGAAGGCTCTGATGCAAACAAATTTATAGAGATAATTATCCCTCTGATACAGTTTCAGATTATTTCAAATATTCCATCACATCTTCTAGATCATATAATCAATGAATTAGAAGATAGATTTGATGAAGGTGGTATGGTTGTTTACAAAAGTTTATCTGGTATTCCTGCATCTATTGTAAAAAAAAGTAAAAATGTTTTTGGAAGATAGATTTTATGGAGTTTTTTCGTTTTTATATATTGGATATGCCTCATCTTACATCAATTCATGCTGAATTAGATTTATGAGAAATATTTTGGAACAATCAATCTGTGATCCCATCCACTATTACAGATACTTTAAAATCTATTGATATGAGGGGTTTTCAAAACATTAGGGAAGGTTTTTTAATAATAGTAACAATTCCAATTACTACATGTGAATGCGAGAGGAGCATTTCTGTTATACGCAGACTGAAAACTTATATGCGAAGCCGATTGACAGAGTCAAGATTTAATTCTTTAGCTCTGATGTCTATTCATCAAGAAATAATTCCTGATGTAGAAAGAGTTTTGAATATTTTTTCTGTATTAGGGGAATGACGCTTATTGTTGGTTTTTACCTAATATTATTTTATTAATTTTTTTTTTTGTTTATTGACTATATTCTTATATTTTATTTTATTTTATATTTAAGCTTATCTTATATTTAATAAAAATTTGAAAAAACAACATAAAAAATTTAAAAAAAAAACTTGGCCTAACTGCCTATCAAGAAAAGGAAAGAATCCATAAATGGAGGGCTAACCTAAGGTAACAATATTAATACTTTACATTAACTGCCTATCAAGAAAAGGTAAGAACCCAGAAATGGAGTGTTAACCTAAGGCAACAATATTAATACTTTACATAAACTGTCTATCAAGAAAAAGAAAGAAATAAGAAATGGATAGCTAACCTAAGGTAACAATATTATTACTTTACATTAACTGCCTATCAAAAAAAAGGTAAGAATCCAGAAATGGATGGCTAAGCTAAGGCAACAATACAATTACTTTACACTAACTGTCTATCAAGAAAAGGTAAGAATCAAGATATGGAGGGGTAACCTTAGACCACAGTTTACAGATGGAGTGCAAAGTCCTATGGGCTACTTTCTCGTTAATGCACTTCGTTAAATAGGTTAGACAAGTAAAAAATGTCTAATTTATGAACAAAATAGCCAAGGTAACATTGTTATTAGTATTGTTTTATATGGGTAATTGAACAATGCCAGGTAATTAATGATAAAGTACTGATGCCGATTTGATGACAAATTGCCAAAATATAGTCGGCGATATTTTTTTGCAACTCCCCCACCCTCGCTAGCCCGGGGGAATTTTTTACGTTCACACAAAAAAAGGAAACAGCCACAAAAAATCCTGCATCTGACCCTGTATAATTATTATGTCTATAATTATTAATTATTATGTCTATAATTATTATGTCAACATTATTAAATATTATGTCTATAATTGTTAATCGTTATGTCTATAATTATCATGTCAATATTATTATGTCTCAATATTATTGAATGTTTCAATATTATTGTACTATATTATTGTATTATTTTGAACCTTATACTAGTTTAAACAAAATATTAGGTCATAAAGAAACTATAACAAAATAAAAATAAAATATACATATATATATATATATATATATATATCACTTTGTAGTATAGATAATAAAGTTTAATAAATATTTTCATAATATAAATATTATTGTCAAATTCTGAGAATACGAGAGAAAAAAAGATTTTTCAGCTTAACTTTAAAAAGATGCAAAGAAGTAGGTAGATCAAATTTAAAATTAAGCAAAACAATTTTGTTCGAGACGATAATCAATGCAAAATTGGTTAAAATTTGTTCAACAAAAAGGCTCATATATGAGCCTTTTTGTCGCCGTCAGAAACATCCAATACGTGTAATTAATTTTGCTGATCGTTTTTCTCACTCTAATCAACATTTTTATAATTTTAATATTTTATGCTTTGTTTATAAATTTAAAAATAATCTTTCTTCTGCCGTTTTTAATGATTTAATTACTTTGAAACAAGGCCGGCGCGTCAAATGTCGTAATGGCAATGGGCAAATTTTGGAAAACAAGGACTTTTTTTTTTTTTTTTTGGTCGGCAAAAGTTGTAATGGCACCCCCACCCCCCACCCCCACCCCCCACCCCCACGTGACACCTACTCGCGCCGGCCCTGCTTTGAAACCTATTAATAAATACTCTCTCAGAAAAAAAAAACTTCTTTATAAAGAAGGTTGTTTTTGCGATAGAGAGACTGTAACTTACTTTTTTCAGTGCTTGCCCAAGCAATATTTGCATAATTCATATAGCTATGAATAAATGCATAATAAAGTTGGGATAAAACTTTTTTATTTGTATAGATTCTGGCCTTATAAAGAACTCCAATATTTTTTGAAACTTTAGTACCAACATTATCAATATGTTGCTTCCATGTGATGTTCTCATCAAGGAATACGCCTAAAAATTTTGTGATACAATCTCTTTTTGTTTTAATTTGGTCAATAAAAATATCAGGTAGAGTTGGGGGTAAATTACGTTTTTTAGTTATCGAATTAAAAAGAATCCATTTTGTTTTTTTAATATTTAGGGTAAGTTTATTGCATTTGAACCAGCTAGAGATTGTTTTGAGTTCTTCATTTATAGTAGTGAAGAGTTTATTAATATTGTTATCAGATAAAAATAAATTAGTATCATCCGCAAACATAATACTTAAAAGATTAGAAGCTTTATACAAGTCATTAATGTATATTAAAAAAGAAATTGCCCCAAAATTGATCCTTGCGGAACACCACATGAAATATCTAAAACATTTTTTCGATAAGGATCGTTAAAAGAAACAAATTGTTTTCGGTTTATTAAATAACTTTTAAACCATTTCAAAATTACACCATCCACTCCATAATATTCAAGTTTATGAATCAAAATGCTATGATTTACTGTATTAAATGCTTTTGATAAATCCAAAAAAATGCCTATAGTGAATTGTGAATTTTTGAAAGAGTTAGAGATTTTGCAGACGAATTGAATGATTGCATGCTCTGTAGAACTATTTTTTTTATATCTAAACTGACTTTTACATAAAAAAATTCTTCTCCTTAAAATGAGTATATAATCTATTGTAAATAATTTTTTCTAAGATTTTTGAAAATGTAGATAAAATAGAAATAGGTCGGTAGTTACATACATTAGTTCTGTCTCCTTCTTTGTATATTGGGATTATTTTAGCTATTTTTAGCTTATCAGGAAAAACTCCTTGTTATATTAATGCTCTGAAAACTTAAAAGAGAATATCTTTTAATTGTTCAATTGTTCAGAAGATAAATTATTGGAGCAAATGCAATCATCCATCGGTGTTAAAAAGTTATTGAACACAACTTGGGTATTAGGAATTTTATTTACTAGATTGGAACCGATATCAATAAAGAATTTGTTAACTCATGAGCTATTAATCTAGGTTCAAAAACATTTTTGTTATGCACTCTAATCACCTGCGGTAGGCAACCTGAGCAAGTTTTTTGTTTTCCACTAATTTCTCTTAATATTTTCCAAGTACGTTGAGAGTCGTTCTTAACATTTTCAATTAATTTCGAGTAGTAATTCTTTTTTAAATTTTTACGTATTTTTTCAAATAGATGTTTGTAATTTTTGTATAATTTTTCATTTAAAGATGTTTTTGTTTTTTAAGTAATTTATATATAGCTTTTATTTGATCTTAGATGATTTTTTAAAACCCTTAGTTATCCAAGGAACATTTAAGCTTTTTTGATTTATTGTTTTTTCACAGATGGGAAAATTGGCATCATACTATGATGCCAATTTTCCCATTTGTGAAAAGATTTTATTCTGTCTATGATAGACAGAATAAAATGATTTTAAAAAATTTTCATAAATTTTGTTTGCGTCGTCATTAAAATTTATATGCTTCAATGAAGCAGTGATAATTGTTTTTTAAACTGTTCAATATTGTTTATAATATATATGCGTTATATTTATTTCACTATTAGTTTTAATTTTAGAACTTGAGTTGAATGATAGAAATATTGGAAAATGATCAGTTATATCTGCTTTCAATATACCTTTTTGTATAGTATTATTGAAGACATCAGTTGTAATAATGTTGTCAATAAGAGTTCCTGGGTTTACTGATAGTCTAGTTGGACGATTAATTAGGGGAATTGCTCCTATTTCTATTAATTAGGGGAATTGCTCCTAAAAAAAATAATAATTTTTTTTTTTCTTTAATGCCTATTTTGATAACATTTTGCTTAAAAAACGTGCTCAGATTCTCACTCAGACCGTCAGGTGGTCGATAACAGCATCTTAGTAATACATTTTTAGATTCATTGTTTAAAATTTTAATAGTTAAAATTTCTTTATCGCTGTCAGAAACGCTTAAACCATTCCTAACGTAATGCGCAATGGTTTCCTCCACGTAAATAAGAACTCCGGTTAATTGTGATAAATTAGAAAATTAATGTACGTACTTTTAAATAAAACCCTCCCCCCACCCCCCCCCCGCCATACGTTTTCGTTGGCTTTTTGATGACCTCCCCTCCCCCTATAAGCGTACGTACTTTATGGACAACCCCTAACGGAAACATGGTGTCAAAATTGCTATGAGTTTCTAATTTTTCAAATTTTCTATTTAAAATTCTAATTTTTTCTTCCAGGGTATAATTCTATGCATCACTCCAGGAAAAACAACATTTGTGGTAGCATATGCATTTTTACTCTAAATTCTTTTACTTTCAGAAAATCACTAAACTTAACTGTCAATGGCAATAATTGCGAGTCATTTAACCTGCGAGACAATTGTTAACTAAATACCCAATAAAATTTACACAACTGCTCTTTACATAGCACCAAATGGTAATTTTGACACATTTGAGAGAAATACTTAAAAATATATATTTCTGAAAGTCAATAAAAAGGGCATTAACTGATAGATATTCAAATATTAAACAATGATTTTTACGCTAAACGGTTTGTAAATACTCTTCTTCGGAACAGAGCAATACCTGTAATAAACAAACCAACGCGCGTAACTCACAATACTTTTTAGTTATTTATAACATCACTTATAGTTGCATGATTTGTCAAATCAAAAGTGAAAAATTAAAAACTGATGTTAGCAATCACATTCCAAATTTTCTTATAACTCTTTAATTCCTGAAGCTAACAAATTGCAACACTATGTAAGACAAATAGACAACCAATCTTTTATAAAATTTTACAAAAACAAAAAGTTAAAGTAGGACCTATGATTTTTATTTTATTAAGTCTTTAGAAAAACGTTTATATATTATATAGTATTACGTTTTTTAATTTTTTAGTTTTATAATTACGGTATAGATTAAGGGGCTTGGTGATGAGACAAATTAAGTCTCCTTTTGCCCGTGATAATTGTATTTATATTACGTATTACGACTTATAATAAATTTGTTTAGCAAAAAAAAAAAAAAAAAATTTTGTGGGCTTTAATTCGTTTATAGGTAAAATTCCTGTATAATAATTAATTTAAAGAATTTTTTGTTGTTAATCATTTTCTTAAATCCGAAATTATAAAATCTTCATTTTCTTAAGCTATTCAAATATTGTTGTTGTAATTCAAATTGTTAGAATGCTTTTGATAATAATTTCAAAAGTTTTTACGTTGTTTTAATTCTAATAATTATATACATTAAATTATTTTAAAATCAAATGGGAGACTTGCCTAAATTCATTCTTATCATCCTCACATATAATATTTCTCATATATAATTTTTTTTTTTTTTTTAAGAATTTATTTTAAAATTACTTTGTTTATTCTATAAATATGTTCTTCATTTACTTTGTTAAGAAAGTTTTCACAAGAAAAGTCTAACAGATGGAGTTGATATGGTTAACATAACTAGCTACCATGACCCGCTTTACAGGTCCCCAATTGCTTAGGGACCTGTAAACCTGTAAAGCAAAATGTCGTTGTGCCTGATCAATTTTATATAAATTAGTTTGTAAAACAAGAATAAAAGATAAAATTAATTATATTAAATTAAAATTAAAATATTAAAAAATAAGAAAAATTTATTTTGTCAATAAAGTGACGTTTTTGCGAATAATTATTTATTGTGAATAATAATTTTTTGTGATTAATTATTTTTTGCGATCAATTATTTTTTGTGATTAATTATTTTTTGTGAATAATTATTTTAAATAGTTTTATTAATTAAATAGTTTCTTTTTTAAAATAATTCAGAAAATGATGACAAGTAAATTTAAAAACCGTTATGACCATTTGCAGCATACTTCATTATGGAAGCATAGAAATACCTATCCATAAAAAAATATCATCCAACTATTTAAGAAGTAATATAAATGTTTTTATATAATATAAAAATATTATATATGTTTGTGTTTTATATAATTTATATGTAAAAACATTATTATAATTAGAGACTAATTGGAAAAATCGAAAAACTAAAACTTAAACTATTGATGCATACACGTCGTGCTAACTATACTTTATAAACAATTTAGTAAGTCACTGACCATGTTTATTTTCATTCGACAATGTACTTCTCGCATGATTAAGTCACTGACAATGTTTACTTTCATTCGACAATGTACATTTCGGATGATTAACTATTTGTTTGCGGTTGGACAATTTTATAGTACCTTCAACCTCTGTAATTATGCAACTGTCTCATGGAACTTTTTTTAAACGATGTATATGTAGCATTTTATAATTGTCATGTTCGTATACAACGTATTGTATTAATTTTACTTGTTTATAGTTAGTAAAAATTATTTATTTTTTTAAAAGAAAATTTTAATGCTGTTTTAAAGTTTGTAACTGTTATAAGTAAGTAGAGCTTTACTCAATAACTCATTATTACGGAGTTGTTAACCAACTATTTGTTATGGAGATTTATCAATGTGGTAAAAAGGGTTCTAAAGTATGCTGAGTATCAAATACTAATTCTTTGATAAGTTGTTATGTACCCTTAATATTATGTGTTGGCTTGGCTATAATTAGCGCTCCAAATTGGTCATCAATAATCAATCAACCACCATAATAATAAATGTGCACATAGACATTGTTCGTGGGTATGCTAAAGTCAGTTTGTTGCAAAAAGTTTTGACTGACTTTACAAGTCGAGAAAAATAATGTATATAAGATTAAAAGTTTTTTCCTTTTTTTTTTTTTTTTTTAGACAAAAGTGCGTTTATTACACAAAAAGCGCAAAAAAGCAAGCAAATGATCACACTTTATTTTAAAGCATGCAAGCGCAAATACGCATGCATGCTTTAAAATAAAGTGTGATCATTTTGTCCATGATTAAAAACAACAAAACATCATTTTAAAATCCATTGACAACTGTTAATTAAAATTGAAAGTAGAAGATTCCAAATAGATTTCGACCTCATTAGCAGATTTATATCTCAGGAAAGCTATAAAAAAAGCGTAATGTCATAAAATCACGCCCGAATATTGTCATTTGTTGCCTCAATGCCGCAAAGAATGGCGGTAATACTAAATATTCGAGGAGTCATACAAAGTACAAAAACATTTTTTATACTGAGACTTTTTTTATGTTCATGGATGTTGTTGTTATTTTTTGTTTTTTTTTTTTGATTTAAAAACTTTTTCTAGAACACTATGCAGCATAACAACAGTTTTTGGTATAAATAATGGTAAGGGGTCGTCCATAAATAGGGTCACAATTTTTGACCCTTTTCCCAAAAATAAATTGACACGTTTTACTGTTCAATCCCTCTCCTCCCTCCCTCCCCTAAAATTAGGCAACAAATTTTTCTTCCCCCATTCCCCACCACCCTACCCCACCCCATCCCCCATTTCCCCTTTTTGTGAACTAATTTTTTTTATAGCTGCTTTTAGTTATCTAATGGATAGATAATAAACTTTAATTACTATATTTTAATATTACTTTGAAAATCATAAATTTATACGCGCGAACAAATATATATTTATATGTTGTATATCATAAATTTATACGCGTGAACAAATATATATTTATATGTTCAGGGCCGGCGCGAGTAGGTGTCACGTGGGGGGGGGTGTCATTACAACTTTTGCTGACTATAAAAAAAAAAAAAAAAAAAAAAAAAAAAAGGTCCTTGTTTTCCAAAAATTGCCGACTGTCATGACGACATTTGCCGACTGTCTAACCTATATCGAAAGGGAGTCCACATTTGACGACTAACTAGGTCCAATTTGCCGACTAAGGGTCCAATTTGCCGACTAAGGGTCCAGTTTGTCGACTAAAAATCATTGATGGGGGGGTGCCACACCCCCCTATCGCGCCGGCCTTGTATATGTTGTATAACATATAAATTTATACGCGCGAAGAAATAAATAGCCACAAAATTTTTTTCAATGTTTTATATGAATGTTTTTTTATATGTTTTAAATATTATTGTTAGTTTAATTATAACTACATTTATTTATTATTTATATTTTTTGAAGTTTCGTACAATAATAATAACCAAGTCGTACAAAAATTAATTAATATAGCCGTAGTCGCAGTTTAGTTACATACATTGACTGACTTAAGGCATAGGTAAATGATGGAAGTGGAGTGTAGGGGAGAGTGGTACTGAATGGACCTTGCACTGAATGGACCATAAGAAAAATAAGAACTTAGCAAGCTGTTAATTGATTATTTTTAATTGCATATAATTTTTGTATACTCAAAGTTTCATTATTATGTTTGGTTTAACTTTATTAGCAATAATGCATTAATATTTTTATTTTTTATTATTTTCAAGACAAAAGTAATTTTTTATCTTTTCAATTTATTTCAACTTACACTAGATTTTTAAGGCAAAGTTAACTTAGATTATTAATAATATTATAGATTCATAATTTTTACATTTTATAACATTAGAATGAAGGTAATATGATTTACTCATTGCTGTGATTTTATGGGTAACATGTTCATTTTGGTTAGTGTACTGAATGAACCTCCATTGATTGTACTGAATGGACCGGTTTATTTTTCAGCAAAGTAATTATCGCGCTTCAGTATGTTACTTACTAAAATAAAATACAGAAGTTTTAGCAATTTAAATGAACTATGAAAGTGTGACTTAGGAAATAAACCACAATATCTAATACGCTTTTGTTAACGAAGCTTAGGTTCAATTTTTCAATATAATATTAAATTAATCAGATAATATAATATTAAACAAGCAGACTAACTATTTACATATTTAGTCAATTTATATTATTTTGTAGTTTATTTCATTATTTCAATAATTAAGTATGTCGTAATATTGTTAAATTAAATTATATATTAAATTATTTAACTTGTTATTACTTATAATAACATATGGCATATAATATGCAAGATAAGTTATATGCTAGATACTATACAATATAGTATATCTGAAATGATATTTATACGTTGTTAAATGACAATTATCATTATCACTAGTTTTTTCAATATAAAAAATAATTGAAAATTAGTACAGTAATGAAAATTTAGTTTAAAAAAGTCAGCCTATATATATATATATATATATATATATATATATATATATATATATATATATATATATATATATATATATATATATATATATATATATATATATATATATATATATATATATATATATATATATATATATACATATATATATATATATATATATATATATATATATATATATATATATATATATATATATATATATATATATATATATATATATATATATATATATATATATATATATATATATATATATATATATATGTATATATATATATATATATATATATATATATATATATATATATATATATATATATATATATATATATATATATATATATACATTATTAACGACCATTAATTGTTGACAAGAGTCACAAGTTTTGTCACAAGCTGTATTTTTAAATTGTATTTTTATATATAGCGAACGATTTCTTTGTAAAAACGTTGAAGTTGCTGATAAGTAATAAAAACATTAGAAACAAAACAGCTTCTAAATACGTTGTACAACAAGCAAACCGGCCGTGTCTGTTATCTCCGTAATAGAGATGGACAGCGATATCAATTTTTTCGGCAGATGACTTCTTTTGGAGAAAGAGCAGCAAGCGAGTACGCTACGACACGTAGCGTACTTGCTTGCTGTTTTTTCGTCGAAGATTTACAAGACCATGGAGGAATTAACAGCACCTAAACTGCCAGAGGACGTTTCGTCCGAAGAGTTGGCGACGAAATTGGAAACATTGGAAATTAGAAAATTACCGTTAATCTTACGGTATAAATTTGGGAAAACTTATTGTGGCAATGAAGAAATGATACAGACGTTTGTGCATAGAGTGATCCGAGTAGCTCAAGAGTACAAGTTCTTGCTTTCGGAGAGAGACGGCCGACTTCGTCATCAATTCATTATTGGGATTAATAATGGTGCTGTTCTGCATGCCATTCTTCAGGGAGAAGATGCGTTGAGCTTGGACAATTGTGTCAAGACTGCATCCGTAATTGTACAAACTAGATTAGATGCGGCATGTTTATCTGTAAATGAAGAAGTAAATGCAAGTGACCGAACGACTGGGACTGTAATGTCAGGTAATATACGGAGAAAGAAAGAAATGCGATGTTTCAACTGCAAATCATTAAATCACTTTGTACGTGAGTGTACCTCTTTATGCGGGAAACGGTCGCATAAACATACTGCAAAGGACTACTACAAACGTCAACAAAACCAGGAAAATTTAAATGGACAAGTTTGCATTAGGTATTTCTACAAGAACTCCTCCCGAAACAATACTACCTCTATCAACTTGGTAATAAACGGAAGAAAAGCTACAACGTTTGTGGATACTGGTTGCTCACAATCAATCATCGCCAAGAAGTTACTACCATCTGAATATTGAGAAATTGTTGCTAAAATACACCACCCAACGAACGATTGCTTGGTAGATGCGGTTGATTGGTGTTACGTGTGAATGAAGTAATAAATAAGTACGACATGATTATGGGTATGGATCTAATAAAGCCGTTTGATGAACTGAAAATAACCACTGGAAAATTGAAATTCTGTAATTCTCTGATTATGTTATTATCAACACTTCGTGTTGCAACAATTGAAATTGTGATAAGCAAAGCTTATTTTGATGGAAACAAATGAAAGTTGGGAGTGGGAGAACGAACTTAAAATGAAAAACAGAACATGTCAGTATAACGTATCTAACCAACATCCTGAGGCGTTCGACAACAAAATTAATGAATAACTTAAAGAAGGCATACTTATCAAATATGACGTTAGAATTATTGGAAAAGCTAAAGTATTACTACCGTTGATGTGCGTCATTCAAGATAATAAAAAGAAGATAAAATAAGTGCTTGATTATAGCGAACTTAACACCTATGTAAAAGTCTCTACAAGGGATGCGGATGTCATCGAGGATACAATAAGGGACTGGAGACTCATGAGTAAAAACAGCAACTACTTAGTGGTGGATCTAAGAAGAGCATACCTATAAATTCATGCGCATAATTGACATTGGCCTTACCAAACTGTAATTTACAAAGATCAACAATATGCGCTTAAACGTTTGGGCTTTAGTTTGAGCCTAGCACCTGTGATGATGAGCTCAAGACTACAATATGTTCTCCAACAAAATTCTGCACTTACAAAAGCAACAAGAGGATACATTGATGACACCTTAACAACCAGTGGAAACGGAAGATAGCTGGTGGCAAATCTGAGGAAATAGGGTCTTCACGTAAAAACACCTGAATATTTTGGAAAAGAAACAGTTCGTTCACTAGGATTGGAAGTAACATTAAATCTATCTACAAAGGAAATGTTTTGGAAGAGAGGACGCAAGATTCCCATTATTAAAAATGTGCTCACTGAGCGGGAGATATTCTCATTATGTGGTAATCTGGTTCCTAATCTACCAGTTGCTAAATGGTTGAAATTCGCATGCAGCTTTATAAAGAAATGTACAAACGAAGCAGGCTGGGATGAATCTATTACGAATAAGTACGTTAATGAAATGATGCAGGAAGTTGTGAATAAACAAATGCAATTCAGTAAAAAGCGTATGGAATGTTAAACCTAATGCATCTCTAACTTTATAGTGTGATGCAAGCTAGCAAGGTGAAAAAAAAAAATAGAAGATGTGACTTAGCTTCGACCAAATTCTGATGCAATGCATCTCAACTTGCCTGAATCGAATGCATGTATTAGAGGTCTCAATATGGTATTAAAATAAAACGGAAGTTATGTCTCTATCAAAAACTGATTCTCATAGTGTATTCAGTTGGTTAAATTCTGAATTGACTCGAGACAAACCTGTAAAATGTGCTGGGCAATGTGAAATGCTTATATGATAAAGGCTTTAAATATTTGGAAATTTGGTCGAGGATTATGCCATAAGTGTAGATATTACATGGGTACCAACAATAAAAAGTATCGCAGATGAACTCACACGAATGCCAACAAAATGCATAAAAAACGAAGTTACGACGCAAGAATATAATATCATCTATAAGCATGATAATCAGCAGATTAAAAAAGTTCACTCAATAACACACATAAGAGTTTCTAAGAATATGAAGTTATGCTCGCGTGCTGGTATTCACTTTAACAGAAACACAGTGAAACAAGTTGTCGCTAAATGTAATGAATGCAATTCAAGTGATCCTAATGTAATTTTGTGGGATAAAGGAAATCTTGCTGTTAGCAAAGTGTGGGAAAGAGTAGCCTGCGATGTTGCTCACGTTGATTTGTTGCTATATTTTACCTGTATCGATTGTGGATACACGTTTAATCAAGCAGATACACGTTTTTGGACACCATTAAGCGACAAAAGTGCAACAATGGTTTTTCAATCGTTAGAAACAATGTGATTATTGCTTGGACCTCCTTCTGAAGTTCTTCTAGATAATTCTAAGTTGTTTCGATCTCAGACTATGTAAGCTATGGCGTTGAAGTAGGAAATAAGACTTATTTATCGAGCTGTTGAAAAACCATCGGGAAATGGAATTGTTGAAAGAATTCATCGGACGGTAAAAAGAACAAATGCGAGAGCAAAATTTGGTAAACCCATGTCTGTCTTCTTAATTAACAACGTACCAACAAAATACGACACACTTTTTGAAATCTTTTGCTAACAATACAAACGAGTCCCAATTCCTGGAATCGTTGAAAAGTTGAATCACCACAAAAGTCCCTAAATAAGTTTCATGGATGAAAAATCGGCGATAAAGTGTGGGTGAAATCCAAGCATATGACGCTGTGCTCACAGCGATGGTTAAAAAGAAGTATAGTGATACTGTATAATGGTTTAACAGCTGAAGTTGAAGTCAAAGAACATACGCTGCCCAATATTTTTCTCATCTGCACCATTGTCGTGTAGACAAAAACGAAGAAGATATAACTGATGACGGTTACAATCTGACACTGGTTTAACCTCCCAAAACGAACTTAAAACTCGTCGGAATTAATGATCCTAGTTCTCAAATAAATTCCCTAGACGACCGCCAAGTTGACCGCGCTGATCAATAATATGCACCGCGCTGATCAAAACTATTTAAGACAGAGTTACAGCCTGTTCGGTTCACTCGCTATGAAAGAAGAGTAATTCCTAATTCACGATTATCTATGAGCTCTTGTTGAGCTGGGGGAGATTTTGTGATTTTAATGTGAGTCATTAATTTGTCAATAAATAGCAAAGCTAATTATTGACAAAATTCACACGTTGCATATTTTTATTCTTATAAAGTTTCGTATAACGACCATTAATTGTTGACAAGAGTCACAAGTTGTATTTTTAAATGCTATATATAGCGAACAATTTTTTTGTAAAAACGTTGACGTTGTTGATAAGTAATAAGAACATTAAAAACAAAATGGCTTCTAAATGCGTTGAACAACAATTCTTGTTGAAAGAAATGATAATGGTGTTAAAGATTTTTTAAATATTTGTAGAGGTATTACATCAAATAATGATTTGTGCGCTATATGTGAAGAAATGGGTCGTGACAATGAAGTCTGGTACCGTTGCAGACAGTGTGCGAGCTGGGCACATAAAGCTTGCACAAGTGCAAACAATACAAAAAAAATTTGTTATTATTTTAATTTGACCATCTGGTTGAGACTTCGGTCGGAAATTGTATTAATTAATACAGAAATATCAATAATGTCTCAACATACTGCTTTTTTGTTTTTAAACTTCATTTATCACCCTAATTGCTTTACATAATGTAACTTGCTATGTGCAATGGCTTACAACTTTCAATAAAGTATGCAAAATATTAGGATAGTTAGTTAAGTTATTAATCTTCTCTCCTGAATTAATATATCTGCCATAGTTATTGACGATATAGATATTGATCTTTTTTATAAAAAAGAATTACTTTATGGTCCATTCAGTACAAGGGTTGGTCCATTCAGTACAACGAACAGTACTGAATGAACCACTAAAAAATTTGATATGGGTCACATTTATCGCACATTTTAACTATGTTCTGTTAGTGCGATGGCTTACAACTTTTAAGAATTGTTAGTTAAGATATTGATCTTGGCTTCTGAATTAATATATCCGCCATAGTTGCTGACAATATGGGAAAAATTGTTTTTATAAAAAAGTTGAATTTTGTGCCCACTCAGTACCACTCTCCCCTACATATATTCTTTTTTGCTGTAGTTCGATGTAAGCTAACAGTGACTAAATAGAAAAATAACACCCTTAACCGCAGAAGTTTGTTTAACCAGGAAGTTCACACCTTCTTCCTTACCGTGACGTGATAAAGAATGACAGGAGCAAGTAGAAGACATAAGTCTTGTCATCAAGCCCCTACAATTTGCGTGATATATTTTTTACAAAGTATCCATAATATATAAAATATAATAATTTATATTAACTATATAATTAATTAAGATAAATAAAGTAAAGAAATTTAAAAGATTAGCTTTACAAGTTTTTTCAACAAAAAAATAAATAATCATTTTATATAGCAAGTTAAAATTAGCTATACTATAATAAGACTTCTAAAGTAAAATATAGAAAATATAGATTTTTTAAAGAGATTTTAAAAATATATAAACATTTTTATTTAAAATTTATTGGCATAAAAATATAGAACAAATAAGATTATCAAAACAACCTAAAAAAAATGTTTTTTTACCAATAAAACGTTTTTTTGAGATCAAGTTATTAACATAACTTTTGAAAAAGTTTTATTTTGACTATATCAGAGATTTTACCTCTAAATATTTGGGAATTAAACCCTAATATCTTTAAAACTTGATGCGATAGAAGAAAAAGGATTGCATATTTAGAATAAGAATAAAGAATTCTATAAGAAAAATGTTGTATGCAAAAAAAAGTAAAAAAATAAAATTTCGTTGACCTATTATTGTTGTTTAATAATTATTATATTATTATTTTTATTTCAAATTATAATTAATTATCTTTTCATCAAGGATATATTGGCTATATAATTGACTCATAAAGCCGCAGACGTAGCGGACATTAATTGACTAAAATTGTATTCAATTTATAATTTGAATTTAATTTTAGTCAATTAATGTCCGCTTTTTGAATTCAATTTATAAAAGTAAATTCAAAAAAAAATTAAATCAGTTTGATAAATCAATTCCAACTTGTGCTAAGTTAAAACAGCCTCAGTCAAGTGTACATTAACTGAGGGTTTATACTTTAGGCTTGATACTTGATTTTAATCAATAGAAAATATTTTCTAGATTTGAAACTTAAAAAAAAAGTTTACATTACAAAATTGATTATCCTCCACTCCGCCTATCGTCGCAAAATCGCTAACTTCTCCTCCCCCCCCCTCCTGCATTTGCGTGACGTAGTTTGTGGCCAATCCCTATATTTTTCTTTTCCGAATTTTTTCTTAGGTTGACTGTAATCTTTTACGTCTAATTCTAAGGTTGTTATACCAACACTAGATAACATTTTACATAAATTCGTCTTAAACATGTTGCGGATTATGCAACGATAATGGCAACAAGCTTAGTTTTAGTACAACCATATTTTTTTTAGTCTTTCTTAATGGAGGGATTTAAAATTCATGATTGCAAAAAAATTAAATAAATTCACATTTATAGCGATATGTAAAAAGTTGCATTGCCGTGTTGAAATATTATTTAACACGAGTCAACTTTGATTTTAAATATGGAAAGTTTAAGTGCGGAAACATTATTTCTTAACTTTTTGAATTTATAACAGTGGTTAAACAGTGGTTTCTGCTGAAAAATTTTCTTTTCATTTGGTAGCAATTGCATTTTTAAAAGTACCAATTACGGTTTTAGAACCATATTGTATGCAACAAATTTTAGAAACTAAGTAGAGTTTTTTTTTTGTTCTAGCAGCAGTAAAAACTAGATTAATCAAATATAGGAAGAGATTCAAATTGAAAAAACATAAACTTGTTATTTTTCTTTTCCGAAAAAACTAAAAACTAATTACTCTTATTTTTTTAAGAAAAATTATAATTTATATTTTTTACAGAAAATTTATATTTTTATTTTTATTATACAGAAAAAATATAAAACAGATGGCATTTCGGTTATACATAGTTATATTTTGTTGGCTTGTCATCTATACCGCAAACGCAAAAGAAGCACCAAAGATTTCGTCTCCAAATTTTGCTGATGCAATAATTGAGGTAATTACTCATTATCTTTTCGTTAACACTCATTATAAATTGATAAAATTATAAATTTAACAATTTTTGCTTGCTTATAAAAAAAATAATGTATAGAATTGTAAAAGTTCCCTTGATTTTTTTATCTAGTGTAGCAATTTTTTTCATCATATATACAAAGTTTTTGAACATATTTGTTATAACAAAAGTAATTGATATCGTTTTTTTTTTATTTTAGCAATAAATTAATGAATTTTCTTTGCAACGATTTTAACGTTCCATGTTTTTATCAAAACTTCATTTTAATCTAATTCAAATTTTTTTGACCTCGCAAATTCGAGGGCTTTTTTATTGTATACTTTTTTATCATTAATTTTAAGTCATTAATGATACTACAAAAAATCTCTTAATATTCTTTTGTTATAAACCACCTAATGGAGATATTATAACGCTTTTAAATTTTATGAAACAAAAATATTTAAAAAGCAATGTTGAACATAAAAAGCTATTCTATATTGGTGACATGAACATAAATTACCTAAGTTGTCATGAACACGCAAATGCCAATTTTTTTTTCGATCATATGATACAACATTACATTTTCCCAATTATAAATAAACCCACCCGGGTAATTCCCTTCTCAATTACAGCTATTGACAATATATTGACAAATTCAATTCAAGATCCATCCTTAAAAGTAGGATTAATTAAAACAGATGTATCTGACCACTTCCCAATTTACTTCTTACTATCACAGCAAGCAACACTATCAATAACTTGAAAATAAAAATCATCAAAAGAAGCATAAATAAATTTTCGACCCAAAAACTAAAAAGCTCACTAGCGGTAGTAAATTGGTTAAAAATATATCATGAATGTAACCTCGGACGCACAAACTCGGCTTACAATAAGTTTATAGATATTTTCCTAAATCTTTTCAATAAACATTTTCCAAAGGTCGAAAAAGAAATTAAAACAAAATACCTAACCACTCCATGGATTACCAAAGGAATAAGAAAATCGTCAAAACAAAAACAAAAACTCTACATAAAATATCTAAAAAATAGAAACAATATTAATTTGTCTAACTATAAACAATATAAAAATCTATTTGAAAAAATAAAATTAAAATCCAAAAAACTATAATTTTGAAAGCAAAATCAAAAATTTAAAGGAGATATATAAAAAATCTGGGATATTATAAAAGAAATAGTTGGTAAAAATAAACTAAACTGGAACCATCTAGCTCCAAAAGTTCTCATAAGTGAAAAAGAGTTCTATAATAAAAAAATTATCTCTGAAAAATTTAACAAATATTTTGCAAGTATAGGTTCCAAACTCGGCTCTAAAATTCAACCTGCAAAAAATTCATTTGAGAATTACATTGAGGACTCTCGTTCCTCTCTAGTTTTTAAAGAACTAGAATACAAAGAACTTGAAACAGCAATTAAAACATTAAAAATTAACAAAGGTCCAGGTATCGACAATATTCCAGCCAATATAATGTCTTCCCAGAAATAAGTAAACCCATTTTTCAAATATTTAATTCTTCAATAATTACAGGGATTGTACTTGACTATTTAAAAATAGCTAAAACTATTCCTATCTATAAATCTGGAGATACATTCTCCTTAAATAATTACAGACCAATATCAATTCTTCCCGTATTTTAAAAACTACTCGAACGAATAATCTACAATCTTTTATATAAATACCTAACCACAATCAAAATCCTGAATGAAAACCAATATGGTTTTTAAACTCAGCACTCGACAGAGCATGTTATCGTAGACCTCATCAAAAGTTGGAAAAATGCAGATTAAAAAACCATACACTGCAGTGGTTTAAAAGTTACCTGTGTAACAGACAACAGTGTGTTATTACAGATGACAATTACTACACTAAATTATTAAAACTAACTTGCGGTGTTCCTCAAGGTTCGATTAGATGCTCCTCTTTTGTTCCTATATATATAAACAACCTTCCAATAGTTTCTAGCAAACTTGAATTTATAATGTTTGCAGACGATACAAGGCTTGGGCGAGTACGCATATAACCAAATTGAAAACTTTATATCGACGTTAGAAACATGCCGTAAGACTAATCTACCATAAGGACAAATTTACACACGCTGAACCCTTATTTAAAGAAATAAATGTGCTTAACATTTATCAATTTAACATTTACCAAAATATATTGTTTATGCTAAAATTTAAATTAGGTCAAGTACCAAACAATTTTTTAAATAACTTTTATATAATTAACGTTAATAAGTATAACACAAGAGAAACAAGAAACTTTATTACACCTTCCAAAAAAACAATTTCATATCGGGGTCCTTATTTATACAACAAACTAGTTACTAAAAATAAATCAATTTGCAATCTAGATAATCAAAATTCCTTGAAAACAAAGTTAAAAAATCTGATACTGAGTCTAAACAGATCCTCTGAATTGTTCTAAGACTATAAATTAAATTACATATATATATCAACTACAAAGTGAACTGACTCATTTATGTGTATTATCTAAATGACTCTTACCTTTCTCAAACAATATATCAAAAACTGTTTATTACACACACACACACACACACAAAAAAAAACACTTGATTTTTTCTTTTCAATTTTAGTTATTATGCTGCTTGTTATGCTTAATTTTTTATGCTGAGCTTATTTTGAGTTTATTTTTTATTATGAGCTTAATTTAATTTAAAGACTATAAAAATATAGTTGTACTTAATATATAATTATATTTAACATAATTATAATATATATCAAACACATTGTAAGGGCTTCGTGATAAGATCATTAAAATTTTCTTAAAGTCCGGCCCGTACTATCTAATTATAAATTTCACTATATATTTTGACTCACGAGACTTTTAAATATTACACCTTTACTTTACGAAACTTGTAAATGTTATATGTACGGCAAATATAAGGATAAAATATATATATATATATATATATATATATATATATATATATATATATATATATATATATATATATAATATATATATATACATTTTTATTAATTGAATATTATGAACTATGGATACGAATTACGAATCAGATGTTTCTAAAGTATTGAAGATAGCTTAAAAATTGTTTTATTTATAAAGCAAGTTCATCTGTTAAAACTAATAAAAACAGATAAAAAGAATAGGTCATTAAAATAAAACTATCGCCATTTTATAGGGGGTAAAACATTTATATAATTTTATGGCGGCAAAAACCTGGGTTAAAAATGATAACTTGGCTGCACCTGAAATCAAATTACCTGAAATTAACGTCATAGTTGATGAAATTAACATCAAAATCTGAAATTAATGTCAAATTTGATGGAATTAACATCAAAATCTGAAATTAACGTCAAAGAAAATGCTCTGGTAGAAGCTTAAATGATGATCTGATAGAGCATATGCGCAGGCGCAATGGTTAGAGTTTTGGCTCAGAACATAAGTTTTTGGTTCAATGCCGTCTCGAGACCAATAAACAACATTAGTAAGGTAGTAAAAAATACACTTTAGTGATGATCTGGTAAAGGTTGCAAAGTGATTACATTTATTTTTTAAATTTGGCTGTTGATACTTTTTTTTTTTTTTTTTACCTGTTTTCTGATTTTCAATTTTTAAACTTTTATTTTCTCGTCTAGTTTCAATTAGTATGTAGAAATACTTTGAAATGTTTTTTCAATCTTACTATTGTATATCATAATATGATCATTTATATTTTTAAAGTGTGCGCATAATGTTTCGTATATCCTTACAGACACAGGTAAAATGCGGAAGTTCAGACATTTACAACGGGTAAAATTAGGTGGAGTATCAATACGGTTAGGAGAAGTCTCGTAACCTTAATGATATTGCTGTCACAACCCAAATCTTCAGTCAATACAGCAGTACTCCTTTGCATGTTTTCCTTAAATTGTTGATGTATGAACTGAGGCCAAAGCCCTTAACCCTTCTTCCGCTGTACAGTGCAACAAGCTGAATTTTTTACATTGATTTTTTCGTAATTACTCAACAATTTGCCCAGCTATTTTTTTATTTAATTTTCTACTAAAATAATAAAAAATTTTTATCAAGAGAATAAAATTTTCTACCAAGATAATAAAATTAAAAAACACATTTCTTAAACTTGAAATATGAAAAGCATACTTGATTTATTAAATTAGTTTAAAAAAAAAATGTAATGTTACCTAAAGCTGCTACTTAGTTGAGGAAGTCCTAATAAAATCAGTCCGGATCAGAAACTTAAATAAGGACATCTTCGCTGTCTTACCGACTAAGAAATATTCCTTTCCACGACTACTTTCTCTTTTCTTTATAGTTTGATTTTGATGTTCAACATTTTCATTTTCTGTCAGGATTCCAATTACATACTGGGTTTTTATTTTTGTTATAAAATAAAACTGAATAAAAGAATAAAAAAAATAAAATTAATTGCGTTTTAGTTAGGTATAGTCTCGTTCCTCAACAAGTTTTTAAAACAAGATATGCAAATTTAATTTTAATTGTGCAATTTTAAAACAAGATTAATTCAAATAAACAATTTAAAAAAAAGATATTCAATAATAAATTTTTACATATTCTTATAAAGCTTGGATAATGTTTTTTAGAATTCAATATTTCGTGCTCTAAATAATATTTTTGCGTAATGTGATTCAACAGAGATTTTTTCGGGACAAATGTATTAGCGCGAATTTCATAAGTGTGAACTGGAATATGTGCGAATGGCGTAAGTGCAAACTGGCAGAAGTGCGAATTGGCAGAAGTGCGAATTGGCAGAAGTGCGAATTGGCAGAAGTGCGAATTGGCAGAAGTGCGAAGCAGTTACAAAAACTGACACAAGACCAAACTGGCATAAGTGCGCCAAAAGATTTTGCAAACATCGGGATAAGTGCAAACTGTCATAAATGCAAACTGGTATAAGTGCAAAGCAGTTGCGAAAACTGGCACAAGTGCGAACTGGCATAATTACATATTAGCATGAGTGCGCCAAACAAATTTGCAAACATAAGTGCGAACTGGCATAAGTGCGAAGCAATTACAGAAAGTGGCTAAAGTGCGAACTGGCATAGGTGCAAATTGGCCGTACAAATTTGAAAACATTAGCATAAGTGCGAACTAGTATAAGTGTGAAGCGGTTACAAAAACTGGCATAAGTGCGAATCGGCATAAATTCGAACTGGTATAAGTGCACCGAATAAATTTGTAAACATTGGCATAAGTGCAAACTGGGATAAGTGCGAATTAGCAAAAGTGCAAAATACTAATTTACTAAGTACTTATAAGTAAATATTGGCATAAGTACTAATGCCAATATTTGTAATTTTTTTTGGCGCACTTATGCCAATTTGCAGTTATGCTAGTTCGCACTACTACCAATTTTTGTAACGGCTTCGCACTTATACTAGTTCGCACTTATGCTAATTCGCACTTATGCAGATGTTTGCAAATTCTTTTGGCGCACTTTTGCCAATATGCACATATGCAAGTTCGCACATATTCCAGTTTTTGCAACGCGACGCGCTTTTGCCAGTTCGCACACATGCCAATACGCGCTTATTCAGCCTCCCGATTTTTTCTTCACATCACAATAGACATGATTAACTATAAAAATACGCTATATTCTAAGTCTGTAGCACAATTAGATCTCCAAATATTTAACAACTAGTAAAAAATTCTAATTTAAAAAAAAATAACGTCTGCTGGCCCAAGGCGTATAAATAACCATTTTGAAAAATCTAAAACAAACTTCAAAATAACTCATAATTACCAATATTTATGCCTGCATACATGTCAATAAAACAAAATTGATATATAAATAGTAGTAGTCAAGCATTAAAGATATGAAAAAGAATTGCACCAAAAAGTGCTGATCGAATTTCAACTTAATCTCCAGACCTCTCAACGATTGAATATTCAAATTTTTTTTATATAGTAGTACTAAAAGTGTAAAAAAAATGTTTGTAAATTTTTTTTCTAAATATCTTTAGTTCTTAAGTTATGGTCGGTCAAACTTTTAATTTTTAAATACTCGTAACATCATTATCGTGATTTTGTGATTTTTAAACTAACTTTGAATCAACTGCATCCTAAGTTTCTTTTTATATTAGAAAAGTGTAGATAAAACTTTCAAAAAAAATGATTTTGAAATCTGAGGAAAACCCTTCCTAAGTCTAATTATCATAAGCTGAAATCACACAATTTGGCCGTGGCGCAGTGGTTAGAAACGAGCTCTGGACAGATTTTCTCTTACATATTCCTATTAAAATGACATGATGTCTTGTCTCTGTTTTTTGAAACTTCAAAGCCACATTTTGAGCCACACTCTCTCCTAAACAACAAATATACTCTCTGCTAAACAACAAAAAGAAAACGAGGCACCTCCAAGTAAGAAAATAGTGCACAAGAACGTCTTTATTTTTCTATGAAATTTGGCAAGTACATGAAAAATAGACATAAAAAATAAATGAATATGTTATAAAAATAGTTCAACATATCTGCACTTCCACTGAGCGACCACACATCTTAGAGATCTTAGATCTGATAAAATAACATGAATTAGGGGTAATTTTGTTTGACTAAAACAAAAGAATAAATGCACACCAAGAAAAACTAATTTTTTTTTTTTAGTCAAAGCTTGTCTTCTCCGTTTTGTTGTAGACCAAAAAGTCCGCCATAATCTACAGATTTTATTCCTAAGAGTTTAAGTACATGACGTCATTGATTTTTTTTTTGTTTATTCAAAATATCAATTATGTAAACAAACAAAAAAGTCGATGATGTCATGTACTTAAACTCTCAGCACTTGAATATAATATAAAGTCTGTATATTACGACATATATTATGTTGACTTTACGGCCTGCAACAAAACGGAGAAGCCAATCTTCGAGTAAAATAAAAAAAATTGTTTTTCTTGGTGTGCATTTTTTCTTTTGTTTTAATTTAAAAAATTTAGCCTAAACATTTTTTTTTTATCATTCTCTTTAATATGAACACAACATGTCTCAGAGGTTTTGGATCTCTTTAGTGAAAATTTTATCTTTTTTACAATTGATATAATAGATAAGCTATTATAATATAATAGACTGCAAAGACTCCTTCAAATATCATCTAATCTGTTTTCTTACTATTATTTGCTAAGTCTTCAAACATTTCATTTTCAGGCTAATAGTATCTTAAGCTTTTCTTGATAACATCTTGAGACTAACAATTTACTTTCTGACAATCAATAGGGACTTCAATTTTCCCATTCTAATGCTTACTTGTTAATGGTAAACAGTTAGCAAGAAAGCAAGAGAAAGGTTTTATCATACATTAGTTGAAAGTAGCAAAGTGAGGGCTATTAGCCTTGATATATTAAAGTCTGGCATGCTGTTCTTTTCTATAAGCTTGTCTTATATGTTGTATCTAGTAAAGTTTCTTAAAATAAAGTTATTATTGATGGACAATGCTCTCCTTCTGCAGTCCTGTGTTGTTTTTTACCTATATTAATAATCTTCTTGATAACCCCTAAAATGGTTGTGTTTACTCATTACATATCTGTTTACTCCTGTCTTTCTGAAATGCTATCATGTCTCTATTTAATAGAACAAGCAACTCTTGAATCAACTATTGAATAGAAAATCTTATTTTTAATTGCCTCAAATGTCTTGCACTCTAGCTCTATTTACTGATGACATACCTATTTAACGATAGCCTATCTATTTACTGATGACACATCTATTTACTGAAATATCTGTTTACTGATGACACATCTATTTACTGATGGCATATCTATTTACTGATAACATATCTATTTACTGATAAAACATTTGTTTATTTCCGTCTTTCTAAAAAGTTATTACTTTTTTATTTCTCAGAACAAGTAGCTCTTGAATCCGATCTCTATACATCTATAAATCTTTTATTTGTCCTTGCATAGAATTCTGTTTTCAATTTTGGGTTGGTTCTTTTAATTAGACAAAAACACTTTGTAAATATTATTAGATCTGCCCTAGCTGCTAAACCTAAGCCTATGTCCATGGTTGTAAGATTGCATTCTTTTTATCTTTTCTACAAATACTATCATGGTTGCTGCTCATGCAAGCAACCATAGTATTTTATTACTTGTTTGTGATAAAAGTTTGATGATCAAAAGATTAACCAAAACTCAATCTTAGAATGCTTATCATGCAACTAAGTCACATCCAAATTGATCTCTTATTTTCAAAAAAATAGTCAAGCTTGAAAAAATGTTAAATTTTTATATAAGGTTCTGGTTATTATTTACATATAAGGTGTTTTATATCTTTATTTTTTCTATTTTGTATCAAATTTATGCAAATAGGTTTGTCAAAATTATTGATTTTATTTATGTTAATAAAAGTTAGTTAATAATGAATTAAGTTAATGAAAACATATAAAAAATGAATCAGAAATGTTTTTTTAATTAAATAAATCTAAAAATAGTATTAAGGTAACTGCAGACAGCTGTAGGTAATTGTGATATACCTGAAACTTATAAACAATTGTAGGTAACTGTGACATGCTTGAGACTTGTAGACTACTTTAGGTAACCAGTGTGTTAGCCAGGAATATATTTTTTATCGAGATTTTGCAATATTGGGAATATTTATTGTTATTATTTTACAAAATATTGTCAATTTTATTAAAATTGTCCTATTACTTCAGAAAAAAAAAAAAAAAAAAGGTCATTGAATTTTAAGAATTTGTTGCTGTAGATGCTGTGCCATTGGGCTGGTTAACACACTGGTAACTGTGACACACTTGTGACTTGTAAAAACTGTAGGTAACTGGCTTTATCAATGTTTTATGGACAACAATTTTTTAATTTGTTTTGACAAAATTTAATTTTATTTTTTGTAATTATTTTTAATGTTTTTATTTGAATTATAGAAATCTAATTTATTAAATCCAAAAGGAGGCTCAAAGTATGAAAAAAAGAAAGAAAGCTTCAAAGCAAGTGCTGGAAAAGCAAAGGAAGCTATAGTAAAGTTTGGAAATAATGACAAAATTGCAGGTGAGATAACTTTATATTTAGGTAAGATGTCATAAATAATTGTGGTCCCAAATGTTATTCAAATGAACCAAAATGTATCAAATTGTTTAAACAGATGTTTAATATATATTTAAAATTTTTGTAATTATAGAAGGTATAAGTGGTGTAGGAGATGGTTTAACTCAGCTTGTTGGTGGCATAAGTAGTGGAAGTTGGCAAGATATGCTTCTTGGTGGTCTCAGTATTGTCGGGACATTGGCTAGTTTAGCAGGCCCAATGGGAGCTGCACTTTCAACAATATTGAGTCTTGTTTCAATGGTATTTGGACTCTTTGGAGGATCTCAAGGTATACATTTTGTTAAAGTGTTTTTTTACAAGTATTTAGTATTTATTAAATATTATAGCCCATTTTTATCACAATAATCAAATAATTTTTATAGCTTGGGTTTAGTTTTTCAAGAGAGCTCAAGGCGTTTCAGATGTTTTTATGTAAAAGTCTTATATTTTGTATCTGATATATGTTGTGTATAGAGATATAACAATGATGTTGTGTATATCAGAATCTTCACTCTCTAATCTTTTTAATAACATCAGTTTATTAGTTATCTTTTTACAATAACAATAACAATGCATGGATTTTCCTCTAATAATAATATTTCTAATAATAGTATCAGATGTGTAAATTAATTTTATAGCCTTTTACAAAATATAACAACAAAAGTGATTTTTTTTTTAAATAAAAAAACACAAGTTCTAAAAAAAGCTTGTCTCTATTTCCTAAATATACTTTGAAAATAATCCAAAATAGATAGATGTTTAATAACATTAAGTCTGTTGGACATTAAAATCTGTCAAAACCTCAGCATCAATAAAATTATTTTGAAAATTGCAAACTTTCATTTGAGTGTTATTGTAGAACCCAGCTTTAAGATTTAAATTTCTAAGAAACCAGTTATTTTGATTAATCTGTGATGATCAAGTCAAAATGGAAATACTTCTGCTTTATCTATATGTTGTGTATTTTTTTAAATGTCAATTCACCTCCCCAAAGCCAAGAAGGCCATTACAGTTAAGGAGGCTATGTTAATTGTGGTTAGAATCCTTTCCCAACTCTATAACTCCAATACATAAACCCATATGAAAAAGACTATTGTGCAGAGAAACATGTTGGGCACAGTACTGCCAGGGACGTGGTAGGGATTGAACTAGGAATTTCTTGCTTTTAAAGCAAGCACTCTATCTCTGCACCACTACTGCATGTTAACATTAAATAATACAACTATAATAAACCAAAACGATTTTAGAAGTCTAATTGTAAATATGATAAAGATGTTTTTGTGAATATAAATATAAATATACAAATGACTTTCTATTTTTTCTAAAAAATCCAGAATGTAAACCTGTATATTTTAAGCAGACCATAGTGCAACATTTTTCACCTTCTATACTTTCTATTGGATGTTCATCACCTTTAAAAAACAAACTGTTAAATTTTTTTATTCTTGAACACTCAACATAGTTGGCCATGAGAGAAACACAAATTTTTAAGATATACACCAAACCCTATCAAGCGTTTGATCTTGTTTTATATTGATTGTCATTGAATATGCTAAATGGAAAGGAAACTAACAACATTTTAGAACATAAAAGGAATTATAATTGGATGAAGCCAACTAAATTCAAGACACAAATACATTTTTTCTTTCATTATTTATCAAAATAATTAATCAATTATTATATTAATTATTTTGAAGAAATATATTACTTTTGAAGTTTTATTCCATTTAAGTACCAATGTCAGCTTTAAGATTTAAATGCCTAAGTAATATAATTACACAACCAATTTTTCATTATAAACAATAAAGAGGCATACCTGAAATAGTAATGAAATTAATAAAGCAACCCTAACATTTAGAGACAACAAAGTTATTAAAACAAATAAATGAATATAAGAAACAATTTACATTAATATTTTAAATAAAATATAAAATCCTACCAATTAGAGATGACTAAATAAAAGGTTAAGTAATTAAGAAAATGAAAAGTATGTTATAAATTTAAAATAAGTTTATTTTTTTATTTTTTTAAATATATTGTTCATAATTTTCCATTTGATAAAAAACTATTAAGGTTCATACTTAATCTTAGTTGCAATATTTAATTTTAAATTAAATATATATAATTTATATATTTAATTTAAATATATAATTTATATATTTAATTTAAATATATAATTTATATATTTAATTTTTAAAAAAATGTCTTAAACAAAAATACCTAAAGCTCTAACAATTCTACATAAAAAATAAGTTTAATCATAACAAATATACTAGATCAATATCTGAAATATTTTCCTAAAATACTCTTAACAACGGAAAAAAAAACTTCAAAGATAATGAAAAATTAAGCGTTTTTACAAAATTAAAATCAAATACTGAAGTTTGCTTCATAGTATAAATCATATATGAATTGACAAATTAATATTGATGGTGTCTTCCTTTTGATTTACTAAATGTTACACTTGAAAATACTCTACAAAATAAACTTATTTTTAAGTTACAAATGAATTTTTTTTTTTAATTTTGCTCTACTCCCAACAAGGCTACAAACAATTACTGTTAAGTTTGGAATTACTAGAAAACAAAGAATAAAGTTAAAGAGCAAGAAAATTGTTGACAAGAGACTTAAAAAATTGTAAGTTGTATGAGTCAGGAAAATATGGAGTTGGCAGAACATTTCAAAAGATGAATTTAAAGAAAAAAAACTTGACAAATAAAAGTTTTTAGAGCATGCAGGGACAGTAAAAAGACTTTAATGAATGACGAGTCAAATGAGGATTTTGTTGATGGAACTAGAGATAATAGGTCCTTTGAGCTGCAACCAGAGCAGTATTTGTAGAAAAGAGAAAGAGGCGCAACCTTACAACAATGGCATGCTTGGTTCAGAAGCGGGAGCGATCGCTCTCCATTGCTGACCACGGAAATAATATTTAGTTGTAAAAAGCTGGCCAGAATTTCAGTCGTTTCAAGAACATTTCAAAAAGCAAAAAAAAAAAAATGCGCAAAAGAATAATTGGACCAATGAGAGACAATTACAAAATAAAAATCAGGAAAATAAAATATCTTTTAATGCAAAAAAACTTAAAGCAAAATAAATTATGTTTAGAACAAATGTTTTTGAAACATCGCTCTTTTATAATTTTTTCATAAAATTAAGCGACATTTTTCATATAAAGTTACATCTTATGTTTGTTTAAAAATGTTCTTTATTTATTGAAGTTTGCAAGTTTTAGTTTTATGTAAGCTAAATTATTTTATAAATAAAAAAGTTAATTTGTTTAGTACCTATTTTATGTTTCGCGTAGTTTGAAAAGTTTAACATATTTGAAACAATTCTTCTTAGTAAGATAAATAAATGAAATAATTAAATCATTCATTTACTATAGAAATTAAATTTACTAGATAGAAATCAACTAAAAAAGTTTAAAATACTTTTATGATGAGGAAGCTAAACTGCTTCATAATATCGCTGATGATGTTTAGTGAGTGGGCTTTTTAATTTTAATTAGTATTTAAAGCAGAAAAAAGTATAACGAGTTTTTAAGAATGGCAACTTAAGCGAAAATAGTTAGATTTAGTGACCCAATATCTAGAAACTTTTCTTTATATCTAATAACTTGCTATATATATTTATGTTCTGTCGTGACCTCAGGTGCGGTGCTTGTTTATCCGCAAGTTACTTTGTATGCATAGTTAGTGTTTAATAACCAGAAACTTCTTATATGTTTGCTACATAATTAGTTTTATTAACTTTAATGATTATTAATAACTTCATTGAAAACGCAATTATTTTTGTAAGTCTTTGCCAACAAATTAAATAGATAAAAAACAGATACACAAAATTACATTTACATAAAAAATACATACTCTTTAAATAAGTATTTACTAATAAAAACTACAATTTATAATTAACTTTCAAAATTTTGACAATTTAAATAATATATATTTAAAACATTTATTTATATAAACAAATAATAATAGTTTATAAGATTTATGGCTATGCGGATGTGGCTCCAAGAATGAGCCATAGAATTGATAATATATTCTTAAAACAATTTATTTTTTTTTTTACCGACCTACTAGACACCTGAAGCTGAAACCAGACTTACACTGCACAGTTGGAACATTCCATTGAAATAGGTGGCCAAAAATATAATTGTTGTATTTATGTGGATGTTAAGCTTTATTTGAGTAAAATAGAGAATTGACATAATAATTTTTATTTTTGTGGTTAGCTTGCTTATAGGAGCATCAAGGGGGCTGGGGAAATCCACTTAATCACTGGCACACCAATTGGTTTTTTTATATGTGATACTTTTAAACATTGTTTAAATAATGGATGGTTTTCCACGGCCAAAAACTTGCTATGTTCATGCTTAAATCAAAGTATAACGGTTTGCAAGAAAATTGCTGTAATTGAAGCCCGAGATCAAAAATACCCCAAAAAGTAATCTCCTCTCCCACCTAAATATGAGGGCAATGAGTCCAAAAAAAGATTTTAGCTGCTATCTTATACTAAACTTAAATTTGTTGACAGGTTTCAACTTTCATCAAATAATCTTTTTTTTTTTCTGAAAGTTATGATCATATTAAGTTTACAACCCAATTATTTAAAGTTTTCTTTTCCTGTAGTTTTGCAAGCCACTTGGATGTGCGATCCAAAAGATTCTGTAGTTCAACTTTGGGCTTTGTTTCAGTAATTTTTACTATCTAGATTTTCTTTTTTTTTGATACGATGCATGCCATAGTGCAAAATACTTTGCAAGAGTTAGTTTTAATCTCTTTCTTAATACATTTGTTTTGTCTTCTCTGACTTGAATCCTAATAACAATGTATTTAAACCCATTATTTACATTTTCAAAAGTATATTTCGAAACCTGAAAACATAATATAACATTATATAAACATTAAATTGGTTTCCTCCATGATTTTAGTTCACAACATTAGACTTACAGAGTAAAAATAAATTTGTTAACAACATTTAGAAATTCATGTGGTTTTTGGTCGATTAGTGGGACATTAAAAATGCACTTTAAAATTATTTTTTCTTAAATTAATCATGTATTTTAAAACCATAAACTCATGAAATTAAAATAAAAAATAAATTTTTTCCTTTCAATAACAACACAAAAACAAATTTACTTTGGTCTTTCATGCCTTAAAGTTTTTTTTTTTAATGAATGAAAAAAAATTGTTTATTTAAAGAAGTTTTTTATTTGTTTAAAAAAATTATCTTTATTAAAAAAACATCAATTTTTCAAAATTATTTAGCGCTCAAGATCGCGGATGATCGCAGCTACACTTCTCAGGGTAGTTAGTAAACACTATAGACTAAAAAATATCAAAATATGGAAAAGGGACCAATCGGAACAATTTTTTAATTCTTCATCAAAGTTAAAATTTAGTATTTTTGTGATGAAATTTTTACTTTTAATTCTAAAAATTGTAATACCAACTTTTTCAAGATATTTATTATTTTTAGTTTTTAACAGCCTATACTCTAACCTTTCCAATGATGTGTATATTCTCAATTTTTCAATGATCTATATATTAAAAAAATAGTAATTACTAAAATCCAGCATCTAGAGAGATTTTATAAAAATTCATTAAAAACCTAACAAGAAGCCACTACTGTTGAGCCTGTTACATTTAGAATTTCATCAATTGGAAAATTCTTAGTGAGGGTATTAGTAACAAAACCCACTATCAGACATAATGATTGAACTAAGTCACTTTTTTGATTTTTAGCCATGTGATTTCCCACTGTGCACTGGGCCCTAGAAGGCGGCTTTATTAGGGAGCCAAAACTTGCATATGGCCCACTTAAGGGTTTATTAGTTGCCACTCAGCCAAAACTGAGCAGCGCCCACTCAAGGGTTTACCCCCATTTAACATCTGGAGAAGGAGACACTGAAAAAGCGACTACGCCAAGAACCTGTATTGACTGTCACTGTTTTCATCTTGTGCAGTTTCTGCTTTCTAACATTACTGTAACCAATTAAGAGATGGTCCAAAATAAGAACAGAGCCAAAATAAGAACAGAGCCAAAATAAGAACAGATACTACACTTGATCTTAGCCATTAGGCCAAGAAGCGATCTATGCTCTAAGATAAAGATATAAAGATTTTTTTTTTTTTTTTTTTTTTTGTTATTTCACCTCCCCAAGGCCGAGAAGGCCACTACAGACGAGGAGGCTACTTAATTGTGGTTATAACCCTTTCTCAACTCTAAAACTCTGAAACACGAACCTTGATGAACAAGGCCGCTGTGCGGAGAAACAAGTTGAGCGCGGTACTACCAGGGGTGTGGTGGGGATCGAACTCGAAACCTCTTGCTTATGAAGCGAGCGCTCTACCACTACACCACTACCGCATATATATATATATATATATATATCTATGATCTATATATCTATATCTTAAAACAATCTATGTTAGAAATCTCATAACGTAACAAATCGTAAATAATACAATTTATAAAGCATTTTAACAGAATACTCTAGAACTTTATTTTGCTTAGTCAGTGTATTTTTTGAACCAATAGAATTAGTTTGTTCGTTAATTTGGTGGGTTTTTAGAGTTCGCGAGTATTCTTTTTATTCTTCCGCACCAAGATGTTTTAAGACCATTCAAGTTTTTTATGTTTCCATGTATGTCCGTTAAACCAAAATGTTTTGTTTCATATCTACAAGAAAAATTTGAAATAATTACGCATACAAACCAAGAATATTTATTAAACAAAAAATCTGAATTGATTTCTAAATGTAGGCACAAAAATAAGTTTCTCCTAAAAAACTATAAAAATAAGTGAGCTCAAATAATAATTACATTAACTCCCCTTTGAAAATTATATTATTTTTTAAAAAAGCTTAAGTAATCATTTCTTAAGAATTCTTTTTACAATAGTGTATTAGGAAAAAAAAGAAAATTTTTTGTTTAAAGGGAGAAACTGTTTGAAAAAATTCTTACTATTATCTTTTTATTTTAACAACAGAAGCAGAAGAAAGTCAAGAAGGAATGTTAAAACGAGTAATTGATGAAGCCTTAACTCGTGCTCGCGCAGATGAATTAAGAGCTGAAGCAGAAGGTTTGAAAAAGGCAATTAGCTCCATTCGAAATTCTATAAATCAATTTCGAGAAGAAAATTCTATTACAGAAAATCAAGCAACTGAACTTTATAACCAGGCTTTTAGGGTTTGTATTTTAGATATATTTGATATATTTGCTTGTATTTATTTTTTCTTTAAGCATATAATTAAAATTGCTATATACATACACACAGTATGGTTGGCTATATATGAATTAGGGTGGGGTGAAAATTATATTTAAAGAAAATTTCTTGTTACACCTCAAGGTTTGTTCTATATTATAAAATAACACTGGATTTATAAAATTATAGCCTGCTGCCACAAAGTGTTGCTACTCTGACTGAAGGATAAAGAAGCAATCTTTTCCTTCGTTGTTCTTTTTTTTCTTCTTTTCCTAAAAATAATGTATGCTATAAAGTTAGGAAAAACAAATAACATTTTGTTATATATAACATAAATACATATTTTCAGTGTTCCACAGGAAGGTGTGCACTTGCACGCTATTTTGTGACTTCACAAATAATATTTTGTTTTGACAATTTGACAACAACTTTTAACATGTTTTACCTAGACTTATCTTAAAAAAACTTTTTTTAAATAAAGAAAAAAATTCTTAAAGAAAAAATAAAAAAAAATTAACTAAATCTAAAACACGCAAAAATAAATTTATATATAACAAAAATAAAATTATATATAACAAAAATAAATTTATATATAACAAAAATGAAACTCAACAAACTAAAATGCTAAGTTTCTTTAAATCATTTTTTTAATTTTAATTTTCATTCGGAATAACTTACAATGATTTAGCTTTATTAATGTTATTCATGTAAATCATGGGAAGCCCCTAAAACAAATAGAACAATTTATTTGCTTTGGTCAAATCGTCAAACCAAAATGTTATTAGCTTATATATACAGAACTAAATATATATATATATATATATATATATATATATATATATATATATATATACATATATATATATATATATATATATATATATATACATATATATATATATATATATATATATATATATATATATATATATATATATATATATATATATTTATATATATATATTTATATATATATATATATATATATATATATATATATATATATATATATATATATATATATTATATATATATATATATATATATATATATATATATATATATATATATATATATATATATATATATATATATATATATATATATATATATATATATATATATATATATATATATATATATATATATATATATATATATATATATATATATATATATATATATATATATATATATATATATATATATATATATATATATAGTCTTGCATGGTATTCACAAAGTTATTTCCATAAACTGTTGTTTTAAAGAGGACGTTAATAAACCTGACCAAAAAATGTTAAAAAACTTCTAAAAAATTTTTTTTATTAAAAATGATAGACTGCCTGCCCTAACCAAACCCTCAGTCGATGTAGCAGCACTCCCTTGTGAGTCAGGCTATTTGTCAGTCGTAGCAGCAGGCTATAAGATAGTTGATGTAACAACACTTACGCATGTTATAAAAATATTTTTTAATAAAACAAAAACAAAAACACCGCTAATTAAAAAAAACTTTTTAGTCATTATTATTGTGGTTGTTTTTACAAAACAATAAAATTTAATGTACTTCCGCATTTAATTGCTTTGACATTTCGCCGACAATAAAATACAGCTTAAGAGACAAGGTAAAAAAATTTTAGTCGAAAGAGACTTTTTTTTACCATAAAAGTCTCTTTCGACTACACTATATATATATATATATATATATATATATATATATATATATATATATATATATATATATATATATATATATATATATATATATATATATATATATATATATATATATATATATATATATATATATATATATATATATATATATATATATATATATATATATATATATATATATATATAGATAGATAGATAGATAGATAGATAGATAGATAGATAGATAGATAGATAGATAGATAGATAGATAGATAGATAGATAGATAGATAGATAGATAGATAGATAGATAGATAGATAGATAGATAGATAGATAGATAGATAGATAGATAGATAGATAGATAGATAGATAGATAGATAGATAAATAAATAAATAGGTAGGTTTTGGGAAGAATAAATGAATGGTAGAGCAAAGAAAAGCTCCTCTAAAAAAACATCCTGAGCCATGCAAGCTGCTCCTCTATACAGCTTTTTACTAGATCTTATCGATTTTTTTCAAGCAATTGTTTTATACTTGTTACAAGCATATGCTTGTAATGTTAATGTTACTAGACTATATATGTAAAAAGTATTGTTTATTGCACAGTGAAAAGTTCCTTAAGAAGCATTAATAATAAAATTATAACACAACATTACGCCATAATTATAACACAACAATACATCATAATTATGACACAACAATATGTCATAATTGTAACGCAACAATACATCATAATTATGACACAACAATATGTCATAATTATAACACAATAATATGTCATAATTATAACACAACTATACGTCATAATTTTGTATTATTTATAAATAAGTTTGTACAAAAACAAAAACAAAAAAAAGCAGTTATAATATTTAAAAAGCTTGTTTTTTAAAAGTGTATGATATTATAAACTGAATTTTAAATAACAGCTTGCTTAAATAGTTGTTTATTAATCTTTTTTTAGTCAATGCTATGTCTTCCTATATAAGAAGTCATAGTAATATCAACAGGGAAAGTCCAAATCCGCATAAATAGCATAGGGTAATGCCGCGTATCTGAAGTACAATTTTTTTGATGAAGAAAGTTAAAACTTTATATATTTTTTTATTTAAACTGATTTTAAGTTTATTTCAGCAAAGAGAGGTTTATTCATGTTCGTTATAATATCATCAATATTTGGTGTAAAGATATCTAATAACAGTAGGCAATTCTAGTTACTACAATATTATCAATTAATTTATAATATCTCTAACTGAAATAAATCTGAAACTAAAACTTTTTTTTTCTATGAAGATTATAACAACAATTTTTAATTATTCAAATCAATATATATAAATTATATCTAATCGATATTTATAAAACACTTATACTTTTGTGATAGATTTCTACTATAGCGTATATATATATATATATATATATATATATATATATATATATATATATATATATATATATGCTATAGTATATATATATATATATATATATATATATACGCTATAGTATATATATATATATATATATATATATATATATATATATATATATATATACGCTATAGTATATATATATATATATATATACGCTATAGTATGTATATATATATATATATATATATATATATATATATATATATATATATATATATATATATATATATGTAGCGACACTCCTTTGCGGTAACAGGCTGGAATATTGTGGATGTATGTACTGAACCCTTGGCAGAAAGCAATTTCGGTATGATCTCTGAGATGTTATCTAAATATGCATTCATAGTTATATATAACTATGAATGCATGTTTAGATAACATTTCTGATGTCACACTGATAGATTTTTGTAACAAATAAATGACTTGACCTCCAAAATGAAAAAAGTTGTATAATAAACGCCAACCACATTTCATAGGATATAATATAGTAAAAATATTTATTGTGCAAAAAACTTGAAAATCTTTAGTAATTATAGAAAAATTACTTTTTAAAATAAAACTTCAATTAGTTAAAATATAATATATTTATATATAATATAATAGATTTAAAATATATTCCATATTTAAGACAACTTCAAAACATTCATTTTGGGTTATTTTTAAGATGGCAATATTTGTTAAAAAATTCTACAATAATTTTTTGAAACATCAGTAAATCTATAAAATCAGATCCCATCAAAAACAGTTAGATAAGCTAATGCGACATTCAAATGTGTACAGATGATGATATAAAACGTATGAATGATATATCTAATGGCATACATTATCTCCTGGCAAACTTAAATAACATCTTCAAGTGAAGGATCTTCTCTATTGACATGCCTAGAAAGGTAAACCTAAGAAATTTTAATTTCTTTAGAAAAAATGCTTTCAATAAATGGAACATTATAATAGAGATTGAACAAAACATCATCTTGCATTACATTATTATATTTGTCACACAAATGGCTTGATGATACTTCTAAATCATTAGCAGTGATTCCAATATTCAGACATTTTTTTTTGATTTCTCTAAAACTATTATCTCACTCTTCTTTACCATCAGAATTTCCCTATCATCGTACATCTTACAACTACCTTAAAGCTGACTGGGACTCTTTCCGTGATTTTCTTCGTGATGGCCCCTGGGTAGAAATCTTTCGTCTTCCTGTTGACAAATGTGTTTCTTACATATTTTCGTGGATTAAGGCTGGCATGGAATCCTTTATTCCTTCTCAACGATTTCAGGTCAAGTCTCACTCTTCCCCATGGTTTTCCTCACATTGTGCTCCTGCAAATGCCAAATGAAACCATTACTTCCTTATCTATCAGCAAAACAGTTCTCCAAAAAACAGACATCTTTGTACTACTGCTAGGAACCATTGTAAAAAAATTTTTACTAATGCCAAAACCTGCTATTCTCAGGTCATGAAATCTCATATTAGGCTCTTGTGACTTCTGGAGAATCTTTAATAGTATCAATAATATAGGTAAGTCTGTAATTCCACCTCTTTTGTATGGTTCAAACTTTGTCACCTCACCTAAACACAAAGCTGAATTGTTTGTTAAAAACTTTTCATCAATATCATCTCTTGATTCCACTTGTTGCATTCTACCTGACATAACCGTTAAACAGGTTGATCCATTGCTTGACAGTCGTATCACTCCAGCTTCTGTATCTTAAGTGATTTTCGGCTTAGACTCTTCTACAGCTTGTGGCCCGGACAACATACCTGTTATAGTCTTGCAGAAGTGTTCTCCAAAGCTGTCGTCTATCCTTTCAAAACTATTCAAAAAGTGCTTATGAGTCTTGTTTTCCACCCTGCTGGAAAGCAGCATCTGTTATTCCAAACTCTGGAGAGCAATCTGACTCGTCTAACTACCATCCCATTAGCCTTCTTCCTATCATAAGCAAGGTTTTTGAGTCTTTAATTAACAAACACCCTGCTGGAAAGCAGCATCTGTTATTCCAAACTCTGGAGAGCAATCTGACTCGTCTAACTACCATCCCATTAGCCTTCTTCCTATCATAAGCAAGGTTTTTGAGTCTTTAATTAACAAACACTTAACCTCTTATCTTGAATCTACTTTCTGTTCTTCAATATGAATTTCGATCTACTCAATCTTCAGCTGATTTGCTAACAGTAATAACCAATAGGTTTTATTGTGCATTAGATAGAGGTGACAAGGTCAAGGCTATTGCTCTTGAAATTTCTAAAGGTTTTGATAAAGTTTGGCATGCTGGTCTTCTCTATAAGCTTTCTTCTTACAATGTATCTGATGACATTTTTAAGATTTTTAAGCCCTTCCTTTTCAATTGCAGTATACAAGTCCTCAATAGACAACACTTTTCTTCATACCCTGTAACTTTAGGGGTTCCTCAAGCTTCAATTCTTGGCCCTATACTCTTTTCAATTTATATTAACAATCTTCCAGATATTCTCACATCAATGGTGACGTTGTTTGCTGATAAGAACCCAATACTCTCTAATTGCCTTGGGGGTGCATTTGAGCTTGAAAAGGATCTCACTTCTGGTACAACATAGGGTTCAAAGTGGTTGGTGAACTTTAATTCAGATATTTGATTTTTTTCAGCCAATCATAGTTGCAGTAATTTTGATCTTCCTATATTTATGAACAGTAATGTACTTGATGAGTCATCTACCCTTCATCTTCTAGGATTAATTCTTACTTCCGATCTTTTTTTGAATTTATATATTAAATAGATTGTAAAATTAGCATCTGTTGAGGTTTTATCTCTTTATTGTGCTGACCACTTTTTTACTTTATTTATATAAATCTCAAATCTGTTCTTGTATGAAATCCTGTTGCCATATCTGGGGTGAATCTTCTAATGATGCCCTTTCTCTCTTAGATAAGATAAAAAAATGCATTGTAAACACATTTGGACTGCTCTTGCAGCCAACCTCCAACCATTATCACATCATCGCAATGTTGTTTCTCTTTCTCTTTTCTGTAAATACTATAATGAGCACTGCTCTAAAGAGTTGGTGTCTCTTGCGCCACCTACTAAAGTTCATTCTTGTGTTACTCGTTATTCTATTAAGTCTCATCCTTTTACTGTGACTGCTCCTAAATGCTTTAAAAATTGTTATTCATCCTATTTTTCCTTGAACATCAATTTTTTGGAATTTGCTTCATTCTTTTTCTTTTACTGATTGATATAATTTGCAATATTTTAAGTTATCTGTCAATCTTTATCTTGCTCTATAAACTTTATCTTTATAAACTTTATCTAACTTCCAACTCTAATAGCGGTTGCTTGCAGTCTATTTGGAAGTAAAGATGTAAAAAAAAAATAAAAATAAAAATACAAAAATATAGTACAAAACCAAGTTTTTTATTTTTTAATAACAGTACAAAAAGATATATATTCTATTGTATCTTATCAAACCAAAAACTTTTAAGAGGATACAAACATTGCAAGAGATTAATATACTTGTCATGTTAAGCCCTTTTTGCTTTCATTCCATCAATGCAATCTTATTTTTTTTTTTTTTCCTAATATACCCTAATATACAATATTACAGCTAAGAATTTGGCTTAAGATCAAGTTTTTTTTTTTGCTTTTAAAAAATAATGTTTAGCAGAAAATGATAATGTTTATTGCAATAACTTATGACACTTGCAGTTAAATGTAGAAAATCTGTTTTTGTAAATAGAGTGCTTGATAATAATTTGTATTATTAAATCCATTGCTCAATTCCATTGCTCCTGCCCATAATCCTTGAATCCTAGTAAATTTTTTTGTTGATTGTAATCGTTTTTCTTTGTAAATCTAACATTTTTTCTTCTCATTTGATATGTTTCTTTTATCTCACTATGTATTTTTTCTAGGGTTTAACTTTTTTTGGACTACTAAAGTTTCAAATTGATAAATATTGTGATTGTGCTGTTGATAGTCCCAATGATAAAAAGAAAATTAGCAAAGCAAAAGAAAATTCTGATCGATGTTTAGAATTTCTTAATCTTTATGCTGATTTGTCGATACTTCGGCAACTGTTAATAGCAGATATGGCAAGTCTTGTTGGTTCAGTTGGATTGAATGGTACAGCTACAAATCTATTATCACTTACAGAAAAAGAAAAGATATCAGATAAAGAAATATTTCTTTTTTTGTTGGACCCAATTAATAATAAGTAAGTAAATAAAATTTTAATAACAATTTTCGAATAAAAGTTTAATTCTTTTTACTTTAAATAAGTTCTATTTATTTTAAATTTATTTTCGATAAATTTTTTCTGTTAACTTATGAGTTTTTTAATAAGATCTGTTAAGCTATTTGAATTTTTTAATAAATTTATTTGTTTCTGATTTTAATTGACACTAACATAAAGTACTAATAAGAATTACACTAACATAATTGCTTCAAGATTATTATTATTTTTTTAAAAGTTAACCTCCCTAAGGCCATGAAGATCACAGCAGTCGAGGAGGCACCTAAAATGGTGGTTATAAATCTCTCAACTCTGAAGCATTAATCTTGGCAACACAGCTGCTGCGCAGAGAAACAAGTTGAGCATGGTACTACTAGGGAAATGGTAGGGGTTTTAAATCAAAACCTGTGAGATAAGCGTTTTACCACTACACCAAGACCATGTTTTATCCAAGTTTTATTTATCTTAATTTTTTTTTAGCTTCTAAATCTTTGATAGTAATCTATAGTAGTATGCAAAACAGGTTAACGCCAAGGAGGGCATCTGGTTGTAAAAAATTGCTTCAACAATTTGACAATGTTGTAATTAAGTTTCATAATGGAAATCTGTCCAGAACTTGTATATGTGCTGAACTTGTATATCTGTCCAGAACTTGTAACATGTGTAGAACCATGAACAATAATTATTTACTAAAAAAAAAAGTTCAGAGGTTTTTTAGACTGAATAATCAAAATTTCTTGTTTATTGAAACCCAAAACCAAATCCAAAATTAGATAAGAATATTTCTTAATTTTTTGTTTGTCAGCATAATATTCTTAATATTATTGTTTCTATTCTAGTTTGAAAATTCAATACTACTGTTGTAATTCAATAAAAAGTTTTCTCTACAGAATAAAATCTTAAGTACTAGCAGAAATTATCATGCATCTTAACTTGATAACACCTCATAGGGATATTCAGAATGTTTTTTTTAGTTTTTCTTTGATCATTTAGCTTAATATTTGGTGTAATAATAGTATGGTATTCTGGTGTAATAATGATACAATAAATCCTGAATTGTTCACAATTATTGAAGGTTACGCATCATCAATTAAAAAATTATTCAGTGGATGGTTTTTTTATTGACTTAACTTGTTCTGGGTGGCACCCTAGAATTGTGGATAGCAGCATATCTTGTTTTTACTGCCTTGTTCTGGTGTTAAGAATTGGTACTGGTTTTCATATGCTAAATCTCTGGTTAGGGGGCTATGAAGGAAACTAATAGTATAATGGACTATAGCTATGAAGCTATAGCCCAAGTATATCTTGTAATTTACTTAAGTTTATCTTATTCTATATGGTATCGTTTACTAGGTGAACAGACAAAGATAAGCAAGATACAAGTGTGTCAATACAAACAAATTTTTTTAACAAGGATTTTTTTTTGTTTGGTTGGTATAAAATCTGTCAAGCATAATAAGTATACGTTAATTCATTGAACAAACAATTTTTTTTTATCATGTTAAAAATATCAAGTTTTTTTAGAAAGTTTTGCGGCAAAAGTAAATTTTTCATAATAATGATTTTGATATGAGAAATTAAGAATGTGGAAGAGTTGCAAGCAATATTGGATAAAGATGTTAATTTAAGTCAAAATCAAATCTTAAATGTTGCATAATAAACAATATCAGTCCGTTTAATAGATATGGGAAAGATACAGAAGTTTGAAAAATGGGTGCCACATGTATTAAATGAATGACAGAATAAAAATAAAAAAATTTAAAATTTTGTTTCAAAGACATGAATAACAGAATGAAAAGAAAAAAATTTAAAATTTTGTTTCAAAGACAGGAAAGAAAATCAGTTTAGCATCAAATTATTTATTACTTATTTGTTAATTTAATAGTTACTGGCAATGAAAAATGAATTTGTTTTAAGAACCTAAATGGAACAAATCATGGGTTAATCTGGGACAACCATCTACATCGACTTCAAAACCAGATCAATTTGTCAAGAAAGTAATGCACTGTGTTTAGTTAGATAAAAAAACAAAAACAAAAAGGTGTGGTGTATCATGAGCTTTTAAAACCTGGTGAAACTGTTAATGTTGATTGCTGCAGACAACAAATGATCAATTTGAACCATGCATGGATTCAAAATGGGCCAAAAGACACTTAAAGTAATTTTGTTACAGAACAATTAACTTGCACACAAAGGAATAGAATCAGGTTCAGAATACAATCAAAGCACTTGGCTGGGAACTGCTACCCAACATGTTGTATTAACCAGCTTTGGCCAATATTGACTTTCATTTATTTCCATTAACGGAAAACGCATTGGTTGAGCAGCACATTGATTACTACAAAGAAGTTGAATTTGAGTCTTTGATTGGTTTCCACAATTGCTAGAAAGGTGGTCAAAATGTGTTGAAAGCAATCTTTGAACAAATAATTTTAACTTTGATAAAATGAGTTTTAAGTACTTTTGTCAAACATTTTTATAAACTGACAGGATTTACAGCGACAGGAGATATTAAATAAAATTGCAAAACCTAATCAATTTGCCTTTTTATATTATATAAGCCACTTGGTTGACTGCACTTTTTTTTTTCATACATTTACTTGAATTTAAACTCTAGACGATAATTGCATTAGAAATTTAATTGTTAAGGTTCTTTCAAGTTTATGTAGGTAAAACCTTACATAATTTACATTATACCCTGAATTGAATAGGAATGTTTAAAGCAGTATTTAATATTTAATATCATATGATATAAGATTTTGGTCTGCTGCCCCAGGCTTGTGCTTATTTCGCTTATAGGTTAATCCAGGGCTGGTATGATATATTCCATGTTATATTTATTTTAGCTTTCCATCAATATGGAAATACATTTTTTTTAAACATCTTCGCTTCCAACAGGGCTGCAAGCAACCACTAATTTGAGTTGGAAGTTACTGGAATACATATGGGATGTCATTAATTTCAGTTAAAGAAATCTTAATTTCGAAAAGTAAAAAAAAGATCTAAAACAAATTAGTTTTTGTTTTTTAATGAAACAAAATATTAAATGTGTATAACGTAATAGTATTTTATGTTTTAGTTTACTTCCTTTTATAATTTTTTTTTTTTAATTTGCTTTAAACTCTCTCTTTAATATTTTTTTGTTTGTTTCTCATGTTTGCACAGTTTATGTTTTCATATTTGAGGTATAAATAAAAACTTTGAATATGAATTTATCTCTATCATTAAGAAACTTACATTGCATTGTTATCTGATTTAGTTTTAAAACTTTATACAAGTTTTTATTCATCACATGGTTGAAATTGATAACATGGTTATGCCATGATAGCATTACTGCTACCTTGCTCTTTGTGAGAATAATTTAAATTTGGCTGTTTCTTTTTTGATTTTGATCTTTTGATTCATAGACATTCTTATTCTAATAAATGGCAACCCTCTCACTGATCCTACTTCTTTACAACTTCTTGGGTTATCATTCACTACTGACCTCTCATGGAAACTATATACATAATCAGTTACTAAGTTAGCATCCGTTAATTTGCTACTCTTTATTGTGCTTGCCATTATTCTGATTCCATTCTCTACTGCTACAAATCTCTTATTTATTGCTGAATGAAATACTATTATAATTTTGGGCTGGTTCTTCTAATGATGCACTTTCTCATCTAGACAAGGTCCAAAAAAGCATTGCGAGTGTAGTTGAACCTGCTTTAACTGCCAAGTTTGAGCCACTCTTCCATTGTCATAAGTTTGTACTTATTTCTTTTTTTTACAAATACTATTATGGTTACTGCTCAAAGGAGGTATCATCATAATGATGATAATTGCATTCCTCTAACTAAAACTCATTCTTGCTTCATTTGCCATTTAGCATCTTCTTTTCTAGGAAGTTGCATGTTTTTACTGTATCTGCATCTAATAGTTACATGTTTTTACTGTATCTACATGCTCTAAAATTTTTTATTTGTCTAGTTTTTTTTTCCCCTCTTCAATGCTTAGGAATTTTCTCTCATCTTCATGTTTTCCTGACTTATACAACCTACAACTTTTCAAGTCTTCTGTCAACTGTTTTATTGCTCTTCAACTCTATTCTTTCTGTTTTAGTAACTCCCAACTTAATAATGGCTGCTTGCAGTCTTGTTTGGAGTAAATTAAATTTAAAATTAAATTGAATAAAATTAATTTTTTGTTGAAGTTATTGACTAATGTATTAATAAAAATGTTTGAAACATAATAAACTCAAAATAGTAAATATATTTAAATATATAGTATATGTAAATAGTTCAAATCCTATAACTCTATAAACATTAAAAATAAAATTTTTGATTGAAATAAAGATTTTTGTTAGTTTTTAAAATAAAAATTTATTTTTCTTTCATAATAACCATATTCGTAATTCAAAGATTTATTTCAAATTAAAAAAAATAAATTAAATCTAAGATTTTTTATAAATTTGCTTGTGTAAATAATATTGTGTAAAAGTTTTTTACTCTTAACAAAATGTCTCAAAATAGACTGAGACATTTTGTTAGGAGTAACAAACTTTTCTCAGCCTATTGGTGAGCATCTCATAGATAGTAAAAGTTACACAACATTTAAAAATATTTTCAACAAAATAAAATATGATGTGTTTGAGAAAAGTAATTGTTTTAAGGTTGTAGAGTTCACTAAAAATAAGTATAAACTAAAAATGAGTTTGAACTAAAAATTAATAAAAGTTTATTTTAATTAAATAAGCAAGTAAAGTATTATTGATTTTTTTTTTCAAATGAATATTATTTTATTATGTATAATTTTATTTATAAGTAAATCTTTTTGTATATTAAATAAATATCTCAATAAGATTTACTCATAATTGAAAGCAAATTGTTGAATAAAAATCATTCAGATTTTAAAAATCTTTGGAGAATCAGGCTATCTATAAATTTAGGCTTTCTATAAAAAGTTAATATTAAAAAGTAATTTTATTTGTTCACAAAAGACTGTAACTTGGACTTTTTCTTCTAAAAATTAAAACTTCTACTAAATTTCGTTTTTTATTGTTATTATTTTTTATTTCTTATGTTCATTTTCTTTCCCCCAACTAAACAAGATTTAAAATTTTTAAATAAATTTGCGTTAATTTTAACTTACTAAGTTATATGTAATTTGGAGTTTGATTGGTTACACTAAATAAAAATTTGTTAAGCTTTTAATGTGCTCTTTTAAAACTCTTCCAATTAAAAAATTTCTGGTTTGACCCAGAGTGGTCTCAATCCAAAATAACTAAAAGTTATTTTTCATATGATATACAAACAAAAATTGAGTATTGAGTAAATTTGGTTCAGTTTTCATTGCTATTGCTAATTGTAAATTCAAAAACAAAATTAGAGCAACAATATATACATTAAATTTCATGAAAATATAATAGTAGTTTCATTATTACAATTATTTTTAATTTGTTTATTCTGCTGCATCTGTTAAACACGTTAATTTATGTATTTGTTTATGTGCATTATACTTATCATATATTATATACATTTCTCAAACACATCATATTTTATTTTGTTGAAAATATTTTTAAGTGTTGTGTAATTTTTACTATCTATGAGATGCTCACCAATAGACTGAGAAAAGTTTGTTAATCCTAACAAAATGTCTCAGTCTGTTTTGAGACATTTTGTTAAGAGTAAAAAACTTTTACACAATATTATTTACACATATATATATATATATATATATATATATATATATATATATATATATATATATATATATATATATATATATATATATATATATGTATATATATGATATATATATATATATATATATATATATGTATGTATATATATATATTTATATATACATATATTAATTTAATCCCTGTTTTAAAATGAACTTGTAGAGATAAAAGATTTTGTATTGCTCAGTATTTTGGGGTGCCCGGTAAATACCCAACTCTCCAAGCTTATTTGGCTAGCTTGACTCAAGCATCTACCGGTGAAATTGCTTCAAAACAAGTTGTGATTTGTTCTGAAAAACAATTACTGGGTTTGTGTTACAAACTTAAACCAAAGAGTTATAACGAAAATGAACTACTTAAGTGGGCTGGTACCATCAAGTCTATATATGTCTCAGGTGTTTTTTTATTTTCTACAGATTTTTACAATTCTACAGTTTTTTTTTAACTATTTTTTGGTGTTTGTAATTTTTTAAGTTATTAATTACCGCTGTATTATATCAAACATAAAAAAAAGATGGCAGTCTAGACCCAGTTTGATGTCATTAATGACATATTATGTGCAGCTTTTAGTCTGCTTTTATTAATTTATATACATGTGCACACACTTAAGCAAGTATAAATGTGTACTGATATATTTTGCACATTTTAGGTTTTAAAATGCTGGGTTTAGTTCAGGCAGTTAACAAAAAAAAAGAAGAAGAAAAGATAAAAAATAATTTTTATTATAGCTTGCTGTAATGTCTTTTTATCTATATTGTACCTGCCTAAATCCTTCATTGATGTACACACTGAAACTTCCACAAATAGCTATTTCAGAATAACATCAACAGTGACATTTCATGCAAGGCTAAATAACTTTCATTTTTATTTGACCATTTTAATTTTTTTTCTAATAATGTAAGTTTGTTTTTGTAGATATGTAGTCTGTTTTGATTTTAATTTTAGATGGTCTAGTTGTAAATGGTTATAGTTCTGATAAACTTAAAGGTAATAAATTTTTGTTATATTTAAATAAATTATGCTGCTAGTTTCTCCAGCCTTTTATTCTTTAATAATTAGAAGAACATCTAGAAAAATTTAAATTTTAACATATATAAATTTGATTAAAAAAAAATTATTATAAAAGAATATTGGATGCTTAAATATTATTGTTAATTACTGTTATCCTTTGATTTCTGAATATTTAAATATCAGTTATGGGGCCATTTATAAATGATGTCAGTAAATATAAGGGGAGGGAGTATTAAAAAAGTTGCACAAGAATTGTCAAAGGGGGTTTGACAATTATTCAAAACACTCTTGAGACTAAAAAGATGTCAATTAAAAAAAAAAATTAGTTTATACAAGCAAATTTTAAAAGTATTTACATCTACAATGTGGTATAGAAATGGCATATTTGCTTTGTGGGAAAGTTGTTGTAAGTTTCCCAGAGATATTAAATAAATTAAAAATTTATCAACATTTTATTATTGTATTACCATTTGACTGAAAATCTAATTATTTACAAATATCAACAATTTGTATATAAATTTAACAATCGTTATTTGCTCCCTAGCAGATTATAAAATGTGCTTCAAAGCAAACACATAAAATCATTTGTCATTATTTCTAATACAATTGTCATTATTATTGAAGATCACTTTAACAAACTAACGGAAGATGATGAGAGATTGAATTTGTATTATAGATATAGAATAAAATTTTGATTAGTTTGTTTATTATTTTATGAGGTATCAACTGTTCTATAATATAACTTACTGAGATCTACTACTATATAAATGTATAATTTAACCCGAAAAAAATCAATGGTGTTTATGCATATTTTTAATGTTACTTTAGGAGGATAGGTGGGGGGAGCTACAAAAACTGATATCATATATAAAAGAGGGTTGGCCAAAAATTGACCAGGGGATAAGGGGGTCAAAAAATTGAGAAAAATCACTGATATCATTTCTGGACAGCCCCTATGAGCATATGCTTACAAATCAGCTTACCTATTAGCTGTGAAGTGAGTTAACTTACTTATTTGTTGTGAAATAAGTACAGTAAAATCTCTTTGAGCACAACATTTTACTCTCAATATAGATTTAAATTTTCTTGTTCTGCTGCTTACTTGTTAACTGTTATTACAGAAAAGCTTTATCATGTATTTGTGTAAGCAGCACCCAAGGGCTATTGCTCTTGACTTATTGATGTCTGGCTGGTTTTCTTCATAAGCTATTTCTTAAGTAATTATTGAATTTTATTTCTGCTTGAAACTAGCATCAATTTTAAAAACTTTTTCTTTGTCCTTCTACCTATGATCTATTTTTTTTTACTATTGTTTAAAAAGTCTTTTTTTTTCCCTTTAACAATTATTCCCTTTATCCAGTTTTCTTACTATTTTTTCTTGTCCTTTAACTCTCTTCATTTCTTCAACTTATAATATAATTGTTGTTATATGCTTGTTAAATTATGAATGTTTGTTATAAATAAATTTGTTAAATGAAAAAAAAATGACAAACAACATGAACGACAACTTGAATAACATATACCTTTGTTTTTTAAGTCATCAAAAGATATATGACTTATAACTATATAATATTCCTGGGTTTTTGATTAAAATATTTAATTTACAACACTATGTTACAGACTTCACACTTCCCAAGCTAAAATAAATATAGATTTTATTAAAGGCAGTCATTGAACACTAAATAATAATAACACTGAACTTTGAACACGTCCAATAACACTTTTAAATTTATTAAAGATGTTTTAAAAAATTGTTAATAACTTCTTGCGCTATCAATTAAGTCTTTACTCTATTTCCTTTTTTTTTTGACGTCATTAATGACATATTACATCAAGCAGATACTATACTTCAAAAATAATTTTATTTGTTTAAAAAGTTTAATATTTTTTACTGAAAGATAATAGTGATGTTGACAGCATTTAATAAAGAGAAAATTACATAATAAAACACATTACCAAATGAAATTGAATCATAAAAATAATATAATATAAAAATTAAAACTTAAGCATTTTAAATAATTGACAATAGTTGTACTTACACTATTATGTTTGTATTGTTGATAAGCCAGGTGGAGGCGGAATTTTTTACCTCGCGCCCAGTGCTGATTGCTGTAGAATTGTAATTTTCAAGTTGGAATTACACTGTATTGTGTAATTCCTACTTGACGGTACCACTCGACAAGTGATTCCTACCAAACACTGTAACTGTTGAATACTGTGCTTGGTTACTAATTATTTTAATAATTTGTAGAAAATAAAAAATCTTTAAAACCTTTATTTTGAGTTAACAAATGTTCAATACCTTATAACTTTTTATTGTAAAATTGTAAACTTCTATAAAAAAAATCTGAGATGGGCTTATTAATTTTTTTCTTAATTGAGTTTCTATTGAGTTTTTATTTAACTTTTATTAAAAACTTAATAGAAGACCATTTGCTACTTATTAGGACTCTTGCCCTATTAATTAATTTTAAAGAAAGTAAAAGTTTAAATGTTAATTTTTTTTCCTATTTGAAAAAAAGCTGTTTTTTTAATGTTTGCTGTTAGATGCAGATTGAGAGTTAGAATTATTTAGTCAGTTGCAGACCCAACCTTAATATTCTCAGAAAAAAAAGTTCAATAGAATTTCTATAAACTTTTAAAATATATAGCCATTAGAATTTCTATAGAAATTCTATAGAAATTCTATAGAGTTTCTATAGAAATATTTTAGCAATTTCTATAAAAATTAATAGACATACTATAGAAATATTATAGCAATTTCTATAGAAATTTTATAGAATTTCTATAAAATGTCTATTAATTTCTATAGAAATTGCTATAAAACCTTTTTTTTTTCTATAGAAAAAAAAAAAGAAAAAAAAGTTCTATTGGAGTTTCTTAGATATTAACATCAGAGTTGTTATCTGTCAAATATATCTGAGACATATTTTCTTTCAACATAAAATATGTCTTAGAAATTTTCTATCGACATATATTGTCATATTTTATTAGAATATTAGAATATATAATTTATAAAAATTTATATAAATAAACTTTATTGATATAAATTTACGTTAGTATTTTATATTGATTGGTTTTAATAGAATTTCTGCCAAAAGCAATCATTTTTTTTTCCTTTTGATTTCTATACTTTCAAATACAATAAAAAAAAAAAATAATAATAATGATAAATAATTTTCTTTTTGGTATTTTCTATCTTATTTTAAAAAAATAAAACAAAGTTATTTGATTTTTATTGTCCGGTGATCAGTTTAACCCATTTTTACTCTATGTCTTTAGAAAAACAAAGAGCAAGGGCTTATATAATTTATTAATATAAAATCCACAAGAGATTCGAAACTATCAATTGCATAAATCCTTTAAATACCTATCAACTGCATTTAAGAAATATTCGAATAAAATGAAAATATGTGAGCAAGATAGATGTTTTTTAGCAATCAATTATGCTTTATAAAACAATCACTACGGGAGTAGGTACGTGACTACGGGAGTGTCACTTTGTAGGTATGTTACTATGGGAGTGTTACTACGAATACAGGAAATGATGTAAAATACGTAGGAGTGTCATTACGTAGTGTCATTACGGGACTCCTGTAGTGACACTATCATATAATGTGTCAGGCATATCATCACTACTTGGGATATCATCACTAATAGTAGTAGTAGTAGAGACCGGCGAAGTCGACTTTTTAAAACTTGAATTTATATGAAAGATGAATTTAGATTATATGAGTATACCGAATTTAACTGAAAGACGAATTTAAGCCGTATATGTAGCCTAATGGTTTTGCCACGGAGTACATCAGAAAAGTGTTAAATTAGAAAGTTCAAACCTTTTTTCTTACCGATGATACGAAATATGCCTAGAGCTTGCTTCGAACTCTAGGTCTATTGGTTCTAAAGCAAACGCTCAGCGATTGCTGTATAATCATTTTTTATAAGGCACTAATTTTATGTAGGCAGGTATGGGGAGAGGGGGAGTTTCCCATAAGTGTACGAACACGTACAAGGGGGAAGGGGGTGTTTAAGACAGTTGATACGTATGCATATCTCTCTTAAACTTAATTTTATTTTTTTTAAACATTGAATTTCACGTGTGTAACAAATCAGAATTAGGATTATTTTTCTGACTTCAATCACAATTTTTTTTTTTAATTTCTTTATAAATAATGAATTATTTAAAAGTAAAGCGCATGTACGCAGAGGGGAGGGGGGTCTTTGAAAGCGTACAGGTTCGTACCAGGGGGAAGGGGGAGGGTCCCAAATCAGTTTTTTTACTGCGTATGTCATTATGGGTGCCTACTTATGGAATCTTTATAACTTTTAATGTTTTTGAAAGAACATGAGCGATTTTCTATTTATTTATTTTTTACCCTATTCATGTTTCCAAGGTAGAGTGGGCCACTTTCGTTCTCAATCTGCATCTAACAGCAAGCTAATTTTTAAGTTGTATGGGAGATGTGGGGCCCATTTTGAAAATTTAGTGGGGGGCCCTAAATTTGAAGTTTCGCTAAGTTATTCTTTTAATTAAAGCTAAGAAAGAAAAAAAAAACACTAAGATTTTCTGTAATTTTCAAACAAAAGTTTAACCTTAAAAGTTTCAATTATAAAAAGTTGACTCTCAAACTATTCTAAGAAAAAAAACTGTTCAACTAAAGGAAAATGAATGCATAGTTTTTTAAACAAATTGCTTTTTATCAAATAAATCCAGATTGTTTTTTACCACCATGATAGAGTTTAAGAAATCGTTTCAAATGCAACTACGTAGATGGTTATAAACCAGAGTGAATCCAGAGAAGTCACTCTCAACTTTAACACTGGAGAACACTGTACCGTAAACAACTTGCAAGATTTCATAGACCCAATTCCATTTTTTTAAATTCATCGGAATCCTCTCTTCTGAAACACTTGATGATATTGATATTATGCATTCTTCTTTTTGATAAAATATTGAATTGTTCTCGTAGAGTGTAAAGTTTTTGATGAATTTTTGTTAACTGGGTAATTCCTCTATTCAACATTTCTGTATTAAACAGATGGTGACTTGATATAAAACAAAATCGAGGATCAAGAACTAAGGCAGCAATAAATGCTTCACATTTAAATAAAGCTTGTTCTCGTCTATTAATTGTGCTTATCAGTAACAACGTTATTCCCAAATCACCTGCTGTAATGTCCTCAATATTTATTTTCATTTAAATCCATCGAACGTAAAATTCACTCATTCATAATTTTGTGGACTGAAAATCCATCATGGCCATACGTTTTGGTAAAAATGCATCAAAGTATTCATCTATTAAGCTCCATGATGCATCATTTAATTTTAATATGTCATGTCTTAACCTTTAATATGCTTCTGCGTTGGTATGGAATCATTTATCATTAAAAAAGTGGAATCCCAGCGTGGTGCAACATCAACATGATGCTTTTTTAGATTTGTAAAAGTTTGAATGTATACTACTTTTTTGGATTTAATAACAACTTTTCTGGCAGTGTTTAATGCATCTTCAAACATTGATGTTATGTCTTTGGCAACTAGCTGACACACATGTGCGCCACAAAACATAGTTGAACTATCCAACTGATAAGAGAAAAAATATTTTCACATCTATGTTGCATGTAGCGTTTTATGGTGTGACAAATTATAACAATTTTGAATTCTTTGAGTGCATTTTTCACTAAAAACATTTGTTCAATTTCATCAGGTGATGCCAAAGACAAGTTATGGTGCATCATTAAGAGTCGATTCAATAATTAGTAGATTTGCATTAACATTCAGCTTTATTCGTTTTATGAATTGAACCTTATTGTCATTTCCATTGCTTGTTCTCAGAATAGCTTCAACTAATTCAATGTGGTCAGCTTTTTCTTTGTGTTTTCAAATAAGGTGATCTTTGAAATTGCTTAACTTGCCTTTGTAAAGTTTTTTGCACATTCTGCATCTTCCCCCTTTATTAGTTTCAAATTGAGTTTTCACTTGTTCATTTAATAAGCTACTCTCCATGTTTGACTTTTGATCATAAATAAAGCATTAAAAAAAGACAGAGAAATAAAGGTTGGGTTAAGTAAAACTGAGACTTTTTATATCTTGAATTAAAAAAGATTGGAATGAGCTACAAAGTTGATTTTTTTATTGAACGCTTATTAAGTCTAGAACAAAAATAAATAAAGAAAAGTTTCTTCAGTACAATAAGATTTTCTAATTTTTCTCTTGATGGGTCATAAGATTTTGCACCAGGTGAGATCCACACTCTGTGGTGGTTTTATCCCACTTCTTCTTAGAGTCAGATTTGCTTAAACTTCTTACTTAATTCTTACTTAATAATGCTCAAATGGACGAAGTCCAGGACAAATTGCAGGATTGTGTGTTCTAAGTATGAAATCGATACTATTGGCATTGCAAAAGTTTAACGTGGATTTGGAGTAATGACAAGACGCTATGTCAGGCCAAAAGATTGCATTACCATTGTGGGCGTTCACATTGTGGGCACAGTGGCAATAAGCGCTTTTTAAAGCAATCTTTTTGATAAATTTCACTATTTATTGTGGAATTAGTGACGAAACTTTGTATTTTTAATCCACATTGACATATAGTTTGCCAAATCATAATTTTTTGGGGAAATTTTTTTAATTTTATTTAATTTTAAATTTTGCCTTTGCCTTTCTCCTGGAGACTCCCATATAAAAATAATGTCCTGGAATTGTTTTGAAATTTAATTTCACATAAGTTTCAGCATCCATAGTTATCCTTTTTTTTTTCTACCCATTAATTTGTATAATTTTCCTACACAACATTTTGCCCCTAAATTTTCTTCAGCATTGCAATCTGGGGCTTTATACATCTTGAAGGACTTGATTTTATGCTTTTTCTTGATAGTCCGAACCATTTATCTGCTAGTTTTGCATTTTAGTGCCAAATCTTGCTCAGAAATGTTAGGATTTGCCCTTATTTTTGCCAAAACATTTGTCTTGAGTTTTTTGTTAATGTTCAAGTTGCTGTCGCTTCCAGGCTTTCTATTTATTGTATTAAGTGTCAAATACTTATTTAAAGTTCTAATCATAGTACTTTAGAACATCCAACAGTTTTTACAATCGATTTGAGAGACAAAATAGGATTTTCCAATCAAGCGTGCATTTAGTGTCCTAATTATAAAAAGTAAAAGGTGTCAATTTTACTTAACCCAACCTTTAATTAGTTCAATGCATATTTCACTTAAAGCATTTTATTCAATTTTTAGCAGTTAAATATGTAATTATGTGAATTTTTTTAATAAATATTTTCATATAATAATATTTATTATGATTTAGTAAGTCATAATAAATAATAATTAATGGTTTTTAGTCTACTTTGCTAAATGGAGACTCAATGTCTGAGGTAATGTCTGAGGTAATGCGGTAGTGGTGTAGTGGTAGAGCGCTCGCTTCATATGCGAGAAGTTATGAGTTCGATTCCCACCACATTCGATTTGTTTACGACCAAAACATGTCCAATAATTTATAAGGTTTTTTGTATTGTACCTAAATATTGATTTTTTTGAAAAAGTATTAAAAAAATAAATAAAAAGGATTTAGATTTGAAAATAGACTACCACCTTAAACTAAAAAAATATTAACTGAAATTTAGATTTCAGGGTAGAAACAAGTAGAAAGATTTAAATATAAAAAAAGCATAAAAAAAGCAAAAACAAAAAATAATGATTTAAAGTTTCTTGAAGTTTTTAATTCCCACTTTATTTAATGATCTTTTATATTTAAATTAATTTTATGACCTTATAACAGTGCTGGATCAAGGAGTGCTAGGGGGGGCAGCTAAAGCCTGGACCTTTTAGTCATTTCTAGGCTACAACATATAAAAAAAGGCCTCTAACAAATTAGCCCCGGACTCTGAAAGCTCATTACCCGCCACTGCCCTATAATATAAGGTCCTAAAATAAAGTTTATATATATAATGTCATAAAATAAAGTGGATATTAAGAAATATAGTACAACTATATTGTCAAAATATAGTACAAAAAATTATTGCACGAAAATATTAAATTGTGGCTGTTTAATAAATCCTTCTTATAACAGCATAACGTTTAAATGGAGAAGTCTGAAGCTCAGCGTAGTTAAGGTGCTTTTCAGAAAACTGCCTTCAGTTGGTTATTAGTTTAAACAATTAAGATATTTCCGGTAAATATCTGATCTGCAATAAACCATTAGAAATTTTATCGCAATAGTCTTGTATTGTCTTATTAAACTTTATTTTTAACGTAATTACTTGCTCTTTTTTACAATTAAAAAAAGTATTTATTTCCTATTTTGATTTAATTATTTTAGGGCTGTGGCTAAGTTTCCGAAAAGGGGAGTGAATTAAAGTTAAATTTAAATTTAAGAGGCTAAATTATTTGTATTTTATCATAAAATATATATAATTTCAACCAGGGGTGTGGAAAGTAAGTTTATTAGTTTTGTTAAAACTCAAAATTATTTTCGGTTAAATTATTTGACCATTTTTCTGAAGAATACTAAATTGTATAATATAATAACAATAGTAACATGGCCATTTTTAAAAACAATTAGATTTTATGAAGCCAATTTTTTTGGCACATTGTAATTAGAGGTGTACTGGACATTTTTAACATTTTTTTTCTTTAAAAGAAAGTTCAATAATTCTTTCAATTTCTCTTTTTGTTTTTGTATCGAAATGATGGGGCAGTTCTGCAAGAACATTTTTTATGTGATTAAAAACGTCATGAAGAGGTTCCATTAATAACTCATATTTTGATAATCTGATTTCTGGTAAACTGATATTGGGTTGATAAAATATGATACTTGGAACTCTTTAAATACCTTACATGGCTGTTGTTAATTTTAAATTCAACTTTTGCTTTGATTCATTTTCAGTGAACTTTTCACTGCGTTGATTTAATTCGATTATAATTTCTTTTTTTTTTTTAAATGTGTACAAAGCTTGTTTAATTTATTAGGATTTTTCCTCCTTGATTGTTCTGTAAATAGGACTTTTTTTTTGTCGATTTTGTAAATCATTGCAAGTTCGATGTAATAAATATGAATAATTTGAATGCTCAACAGCATTAATGTCACAAAAACAGCACACATAATTTCCTCCCTTTTGCTGACCTGCTTCAAATTGGGCTGCAGGACCATCACCTTTAAAGAACCTCATTTCATCGTAAATTTCAATATCTTTTATCTTAATTGGGTCTTCCATGCCAATAATATCATTTATTTTTTGTTTTGAGTACACAAGCATTTCATCTGTAGTTGAACATCTCCCAAAGATATACCATATAGGAGCTTTAACAACCGCTTGAACGTTTACAGTTTTATACTTTCGTTGATATTTAATGTATTGCTGGATCAAATAAAGATGAACCTGTCATTAAGGCTGTGGTTGCATATAGTCAAATTATCATGCTATAAGATGTCAAAACTTGAACATGCTATAAGACGTTAGTTTTATTTCTCATATATATCCAATGATTTTTTGTTATGTATTCTCTAATTGTTTCTAGTGGATGTACTCGGCCATCTATAGTAAATGTCTCAGTTTGTATTTCATTATTTCTTAAAACAAGTTTGGATAAAATTTGTGGAGCAATAAGCTCTCCTAATAAATATTTATTTTCGGATATAAGTGAATTCAGTTGTGCTGCAACCTGAAAATTTGTTTCTTCTTGGGGAAAGGAAACATGATTTGTTAGCCTAAAAAATATATAAATTTTAAGTAGTTTTATACATAGGTACATATGTTTTTTCTAAATTGTAATTAATAATAAAAATTTACTAATTTTTATTGCATCTTTCATAGCCTTTGATAAATAGGTAAAAAGTATATAATAAATGTAATTTTTTTCCAAAAAAAAATACTTACTAATTTAATGAGTATTATTTTTTGGAAAAGTGAGCTAAAATGAATTAAGGGCCTTTAATATTTAGAAATAAAAAAAACACCGTAAAATATAAAAATATATAATAACAAATATATTAAACCCATGAACTGTTGTAAAAATTATTTTTAAAAATAATTTTAATATAATTTTACTTTCATTTTTTTCTTTGAATAACAACATTTCTCCAATATTTCTTTTTATGTCAGATAAACTTGTTACATTGTTTTCCGTTAGAAATTCTTTTACTTGCAATATCAATTATATTGTATTTTCTTGCAAGACCACAGTAGTTAATCTTTTCTCCACTTTTATAAAGATTTACCTCCTCAAGACATAAGTTCAGTTGGTTTCTATATGGATGTGGTGATCCAACATGTTTTTTAGGTTTTATTATACCCTATTGTTAAAAAAATACTTTTGTTAACCATTATATATAATTGTGTGTAAGTAATTATAAAAATTTTGAATTGAAATAAAGACTACTTATAAAACTTGAATCATCAAATGAAGAACTTTGTATATAAGAATGATATATTTGTATATATTATATACACACACACTTTTTTGTTTTAATTCACCCAAGAGTATTATGAAGTCTCAGTGGCCTAACACACTTATACTTGTGAACAATTATAAATAATATGTCTTATCAATACTATACTTGTGAACAGTTATAAATATATAAAATGTTTAATTTATCTACTTTTTCTCTAAACTTATAAGATTGCTGTTCTGCTTGCTCAAATGGTTCTATACTTGCACTAAGTCTATGCTTATTTCTAGTTCGAAGGGAAATAAAGTTTTCATATGTTCTAAATGTTAAGAAAAATAACTAAAATTATATTTTTAAAAATATATAATTGCTTTTTAACTTTAGAAATATTTATATTTACCTTACAACTGATGTTTCTTTCGATTGATTTTCAATATTCTTCACAGTGTCTTTAATTAAATGTTTTTTTTGCTTGCACATTTCATCTGGGGGCTTGTTTTTTAAATTTAGTATTTAGGAATATGTTTTTGTAAAAGTTGTTTGAAATTTGTTTTGGTATTCTTAATCAAGTTTTGATATTGTTGTGTTTGTAATGTCATTTAACATTAGTTCTTTTTGTTTTAGACCATTTTTGAATGCAACAGGTTGATACGAATTGCATCGATTACGGAATTTTGATAACATATACTTAAACCTAAGATCATTTTGACATCCAAAGCAATCTTTTATTGTATGATTTGTTTTTTGCTCTTTTGTTAAACAGCAACACCTTTCAAATGAAAATCATGCATAACCTCAGTTTTTGTTGATAAAATTTTTTCCCCAAAAAATGCAGATTCTTAATAATTTGTTTATATCGTGAAACAAAAATACCATATGGTACTACAACTTATTGTCTTTTTCAATTTGAAATTGGTTTTAAAACTGCATATACTGATGGTTATAATTTTGAAGTATATACTTTTAGACTTTCATCTAATCCCTTATTTATTTTTATGTTAAAAGCATTAACATAACACAACACTGATTAACATTTTAGTTTTGTTCTTTTAGTTTTGTTCTTTTATTTTTGTTCTAATTAATAATAATAGTAAATGATTAATAGAAAGTCTTATATGGCTTTTTGATAAATGGTAAATTAACGTTTTGTTGATTGCTTAGTACCTTTTTTTTTTTTTTTTTATACTTTTGAAAAAAAATAATAGAGCAATTTGTGAAGTTTGTTTACTTACTATGTCATATATATATATATATATATATATATATATATATATATATATATATATATATATATATATATATATATATATATATATATATATATATATATATACTATGTCATATATTTGTATATATACTATGTCATAAGCAAATAAATTTCCATTCAATCGCAATAAAAATATAAATATTAACATTATATCTTTATGTTTCTCTTCATTAATTGTACTATCATAAATGTCATAAGCTTTTTAATCACAATTAAAGTATAAATAGTTATAATAAGTTGCAATGTGAGCTTATTGTCTCACACGCAGTAGCCCATCTGTGGATAAGCCACTGTAGCAACTATGCTGTAGATTGTCCAACTGATTCTTGAATGCATTGACTGTTTCTGCGTTCACAGTAACGCCAGTTCCAACAGTTCATAATTCAGTTAGTGAAAAACTTGCAACATTGACTGATGTTGTTTTATATATAATTTTTATTTTTTTATTTTACTCTTATTTGTTATTATTGTTATTATTGTTATTTTTATAATTATCTAGGTGCTTCATATGGGCCATTTCCAGGAGCAACTGTAATTGGACTTACACCTGGTAGCTGGAAATCTATTAAAATTATTCCGCTCACAGAAATAAAAAAGCGTGTTAGAGTTTGTGAAAAAGAAAAACTGAGTCAGGTAATTACATAAAAAAATATTCTGTCAATTAAAAAATAGGATGTTTATTTAGAAAAAAGCACATGGTTACTATATACTATACATAAAGTACAGACATTTGCAGACATTTCTTTTAAATAAAATAAATTCAATATTTGATAAAACTGTTAGAGTTTTGAGCAAATTATTTTGTTATTGTTTCAACAAGTTCAACAGTCTGCTATAAATAATATTTGTATATTCCAACAAGTACAACAGTCCACTATATGTTTTTATATATCTATAAAGTAGTAAAAAAAGTAATGCAATACTGGTTGATAATCTTAATAATTTTCATATATTTCTTGTTGATTGCTGCACTGTCTTGTGTTGATCACAACCAAATCTTTTTCAAATTTAATTAAAAAACTCTTCAAGTGATTTAATGTTTTTTTAAATGTTGCTTCAGGATTGAACAATCCAACAATACAAAATAATTCCAATTTGTATGTTTTATTTGCTTCACTACAATGCAGATTTATTCCAAAGAAGCGGCGGCGGTGAACAGTCGTATACTCGTCAACACTTATACTAAATTTTTCTTCCCTTACCAATTTTTGAAACAATTTCTGAAACTATTTGATTTTTTTTGTTATGAAAATTAGCGTTGATAAGCTTCATTACCTCGCTCTTATTTTTTTTAAGTTGATTTATTTTATTTTTTAATTGCATTGTGAATGAACTGATTTCTGGTGATAGCTCTAATGGATATTCTGTTGGTGGTCATGTCAAAAACTATTTCATTTAAGCTCTTATGTTGAACAAAATCAAGCATTGTTTCTTTTCTGCTACAACTTATTCAAGAGGATTTTTTTTAGTTTGAGACCAATCAGTTCCATGCTTCAATTTTAAGTGAACCTTTAAGCTTATGATAGATCATCAAAAGCACTTAATGACATAAATGCAGCAATTGTAAACTCCTTCTTATATACATAAATAATAAATATTTTTCATAATAGAATAATATCTACTTTCTAGCAAAACATTGAAATAATCACAAACTCAATTAGTTAAGCCAATAATATCAACAACTCAACCTCGCTGTTATGTTTTGTATTCTTATTTATAGGAAAGAGAACCAGTATTATGTTTTGTTTAACATTTATTTCTATATTATATTGAACTATTACAAGTAATTATATTTTGTTAAAACTATGTGTAGTTTTTTGTATCGTTATTTAAACTGTGCGAGAATTCCTCGTGTGGAATAAATCTCTTAAGGGAATAGTTTTGCACTCATTAAAGAGTTTTTCATATATTTCTCTAAAGGGAAGGCTTGTGTTGCAATCTTTAATGATTATTCTAAACGAGTATTAAAAATGATTGTCCATAGGGAATTGGTTTTGTAACAATCGTTATACTCGCTTCACAAAACAAATGTTTTTAAGTTTAATTCATATTAAAAATCCAGAAATCGTTCAAAAATCAAACTTTTCTTTATTTTAAAATTTTTTATTTATTTTCTGTTAGAAAAAAATATTAAGATAAAAATCAAAAACAGGTAGCAAAAAAATAGCATTTTCCTGTTTTCCGATTTGGGCTAAAAAACAGCCTTTTCACAGTTTTTGTTAACAGCTGTTAGAAACCCTAGTGTGACCATTCTCCAGTTCTTTCAGCTTTCTGATTGTAGACTTTAACATTTGTTTTGTTCATGTTTATCCTGGCCTCTTTTTTCTTCTATTTATTTTTCTAACATTAATCTACTAGTATTTTCTTTTACAGTTACAATCATGTTAATTAAATCTTGATTGCTCTTAAACTAACACTGCAATCCATAAAAAGAATTTATAACACAGTTATAAAAAATAAAGGTACTGAACACTGAACCCTGATGCACATGAAATTTTATCTTAAAACTGTCAGCATTTCCATTATTTATTATCTCCTTCATTTTTTTTGATTGCTCTTGTGACATTTTCATGTCATGGTAAATGTAACCAAACAATCTTCAACATGTAATTACTTTAAAGGACACAGCTTTTTTGGTACTCTGTTAGAAGTTTAACATGTCATTTGAAGATTTTTTAGAAAAAAAGAACTATTCTGAACTTGCCTCACAAAAAAAAATTTCATCTTTTGTTTCCTTTCATGGTCTAAATAGCAAACTGGATATTATTGTTCAAATACACTACTTCTTATTTTGTTAGCAATAATTCTAAAACTTTATAATGAAGCAAATTTGTTCAAAAACAATTTTAATAACTACTTAGTACATTAGTAACATGAAAGAATTTGTTTTTATTAAAGGATGGAAGATGTGATGAGCTTGCTATAAATGATTATCCTGATTTAAAAATGGTCAGTGGGGCTGGTATGTACTTTTTTATAGAAGTTTTTATCTTACTAGTTAGTTACTAGGTTTTTCAAATTAGTTACTAGGTTTTATTATTTATGGTATACTAATTTACTTGTTAGTTACTAGGTTTCTTATAAATCATTAGCAGTAACTCAATAAAAATGATTTTCTTTGCCAATTTTTAAATAAGTTTTAAACTAGATATAACCTTCAAATATATGAGAAAAATTTCACCAAGAAATTGATAGTGGACTAAGGATAAGATGTTAATGTTTTCTGGTACATTTGTAAAAGTATACCAGAAAAATAAGAAGTAGTTAGGGGACTGAGGATTAGTGAAAGAAACATACTAATTAAATTTGCTTTATTATTAAAAAAATTTTAAATCTAAAAGTAAACTTCAAGAAAAAAATAAAGAATTAAGTTTATAGTTATGAAAACAACATGACTAAGTTGGTTTTGGAGCTAAGGAATAAAAAAAATAGAAGTTTTCTATGGAGGATTCGAACTTGTAACTTGTCGGCTTATATCTTTACTACAGTAATGTCGATAGTACTACGCTATTTTACTAAATTGAAATTTTTTAAAATTTAAACATTTAAAAATTTAAATATTATGCTCTTAATTTTAATTTTATGTTCTTGAACTGAAAACAATTTTTAAAAACCTTTTGTTTATGAATTTTATTTATTCAGGTGTTTACTTTTTGTTTGGTAGTTTTTGTTTGGTTATAAATATTTGTTTGTTATAAAGCTTCTCAAAACTCTATAAAATAAACATATATATTAAGTAATTAATTTATAATAACACATTGAATAATCTAACAATATGCAATAATATATGAATGAAATTCATTATTTGCAAGCAAATAATGAATTTCATTCAAATACATGAAATATTCTTAGTTACACAAAATGCATTTTTATTTCCAAATTTTTCTGGATATTTCTTAAAAATACTTTCCTGATTTTTTCCAGATATTTTTAGGAAAAAACTTTTAGGTTATTTAAAATATGAATAGGATAATCTCTGGTGTAAAGAAAAATTTCAAATTTTAGTCATTTATTAATTATTTTCAGTAATCTCATGGTGTTTGAAGAACACCATGTTATTGAGGATGTTATGTTATTGAGGAGATAATACTTGGTAACCTAAATACTTGGTAACCAAAATGATAATCTATGCATTTGCTTAAAATGTTGACTTGAAGACTAAAAGTGCTCCTAATGAAACAAAGTGCTTCTTATTACATAAATACATGCCAACTATAAACAAAATACCATATTAGATTAAAGGTAAGCTTGTACAAAAAAAGGTGAAAAATTGGAACAAAAATAAATGTAAGACTAAAAACTTATCTTTATGACTCATTTTTTTTAATAAAACTTAGAGAACACAAATTGTCAATCAACCCATTGCTCATTTTTTATCAAATATTTGTAACAATAAAAAACCACCTAAACATTCATATGAACACTGTTAGTGTAGATAGTTTCAGTAAAATTTTTCTAAACTCATTAATCATTGAAACTCATTAGAACAAACAATACAATTGTCCAAACTTATTATAACTGTTTCCACTCTTTCTGAGACCATTTCTATGTAGAAGATTTCTATGTAGAAGATTTTTATGTAGAAGATTTCTATGTAGAAGATTCTATATAGAAGACTTCTATGTAAAGAATTTGTACATTTTGTTAAAACTGAACTCATTCAGAGCTGAAAGTTTTAGTGTAACGCTCTAATTTCTTAAAAAAGTATTTTGTGCTGCTTTTGTTGTTGGTTTTTATTAAAAAGAGGTTTGCATCTTTTTTGCTCTCTAGTTTTTTTCTTCTCCATGTTTTGGATAAAGGTTTTCACATTCTTGTTGTAGATCCTGTAAACTGAGATTTTTTTCTGTTTATCTGGCACATACTTTCAGATTAATCTAGTTTTAAAGTTTCCAGACATCTGATATTTTTTAGAATAATCAGAAATGTTGTCAATACAAATTTTTTTCAATGTTTTAACTGATCTGTAAAATCATGACATTTAATATATTTATATAATAAATCAACCAACATAAAAGTATATTTTATTTTGGTTGACCAAAATAAAATATATTAGGTGTTTTATTTTGACATCCTATTGAATTTTTAAGTGTAAATTAAATAATATATTTTTAATTAAATATGTTGTCAAAATTGAGTTATCAAAGAACACAATTATAACTCCAGTAATCTTGAGGGACGTCTTTTTTAATGTTTATTTGCTTGATTGTTACAAAGATAGATTGAATAGAATGTATACCTCTTTGCAAGTCAAACTATCACTCAATTACAACAAAAATATCAATTTATAAATTCCCAAAGAATCCAGAGGAGAGTAAAAGATGGAGTGATGGGAGTGTCTTCCAAAGATGATAGAAAATAAAAATCATTACTTCTTTGCTCTTTGCTCTTCTTTCTTTGTTGCTCTTTCAAAAGATCCTTCGGTCCAAATATTACTTTTTAATGGTTTTATTAAATTGAATGTTTAAAACTTTTGGGTTTTGAACATTTAGAGACTAAGTAATTTATGGCGCGTGATGACATGAATGTTATCTGTCTGGAATGAATTTATTCAGTTAATTACTTTATGTTTGATTTTTATCATCTGATACCTTGTGTTTAGTATCTCTATATGTAATATCTTTTATGTCCACTTTTGGCATTCCAATCAAAGGATTCTTTTTTTTATGTAAATTAGAAATATATTTTTTGACTAAATCAGGGTTTAAAAAAAAATAGGTTTTGCAAACAATTTTTTCACCTGTTATCATTTTAAAAACCTTTAGTCTGAGAAGCTGTTATATTACATTTATATCTTGAAATAAAAATATTTTTCATCATTCATGTTTAAGGTAAAACTTTTTTCAAACTGACAATTTTTTCAGCTTTTTTTTACTTTTCTGTCTGTGTTATTTTTTATATTTTTAATTTTTGTTGCTATAGTTACTAATTTGAATCTTTATGAAATCTTCAAGAAAATCAGATATGGTTGAATATTAACTAAAATTTTCAGTTAATTTTTAAATTTAGTTTCTATGATATGATAATTTATAATTTGATAATTTATGATATTTGTCATAAATTTCATCAATACAATCATGAGAATGATCTGTCGTCATAAGTTTTTAAATTAACTAAATATTAAGTTAATATAATTTTGCCTCCAGATGAAGTTGTGATAAGTTCTTATATGTTAACATATTTTTGTTTTTCAGTTTTGTTATTGAAAAATGGAGATTTAAAGATTGTAACATCATTACTGAACAAGATATTTCAATCTCTTCTTTAAACAACTACAAAAAAATATTTCAATGATAATGAAAATATTATTTAAAAAGAAACTAAACTGAAATTAAGTACAAAAAGATTTGATGCATTAAATAAATTCTTTTTTTAAAATTAGCTAAATAATTTAAATTAGCTAAATAATTTAAATTTGACTTTTTAATAATTTTTTAAATTAGATTTAAATAGCTACCATCATAATTTTAAGATTTTTAGATAGATTACCTCTACTTTTGGATGAAAGATTCCAAAATCTGTATTAACTGCATTTAAAATATTTGCATAAATTATTGTTTTTGTAAGTAGCCATCTTTAAGTTCAAACTTCAAGTTAATCAACTATTTATGCTGATAGAACCTTGTAACTTATTTTGAAGGACTTTATAATACTTAAAAATATTACCATTTAGTTATAGCGTTAACTCAAAACTTTTTTATGTTCATTTAAATAAAAAAAAGCCCTAAGTTCTTTTTTTACCTCCTATTATCTCTGCTCCCTGGTGTACCAGGGTGTATACCTGGTGTACTGTATGTCTGCCTCATGGTGTATGCATTGTTATGTATAATAGTTGTAATAATTATGTAAGCTTTAAAACAATGCTGGGAAAAAGCAAATTTTATCTGTCTCATAGAAATTGTTTGTTTTAGTTTTTAAGCCAGTAAAAAAGATTTTTTTTCAATACGTACAAAGTAACGTTAAATTAGCTACAAATTTTTGTTTTCACTTATTAAACTTTTTCGTTTTATACACTGGTAAAGTATTTAATATTTTAAAATTAAAATTGATTGAAATTAATCTTTATTTGCTTAAACTAAAAAGAAATGCAGATTTATATCTAAAACTTAAAAAAATTTTAATTGAAATTTTTTTTCTGTTTTATAAGTTACGGCAATTCAAAGTTGAACAATTTAGAAGGAAGCTCCTTTAATAACACCTCATAAATAAAATTTTGGACAAAATTTAAAAATTAATATTTTAAGAACTAATAAGTTTTATTATTTAACATTTTAACTGTTAATATGTTAGTATATGTAGTTTATAACTATATTAAAATAATTATTTATAAATATATTAAAATAATTATTTCATATTTAGCAATATTATAAAGTTTTTTTGAAAGATGTTTTATTTGAGTAAGGAAAATTTCTTTATTCATCTTTGAATAACAATATCTAATTCTTGCTTCAAGCTCTTCCAAATTCTCAACTCTCCAATTATTCTCGTACACTAGCCGTTTTAAATCATCCCAAAAGTTTTCAATTGGTCTTGCTTCTGGAACGTTAGCTGGGTTTATAACTTTGGGTACAACTTTGATTTTTTTCAATTTTAAAAAGTCGATGACCGACTTTGCGTTATGTGATCGAGCTAGACCAGGCCAGAAGATAAACTCATTGTCTTCTTGTTAATATTCTGATACTAGAGGAAGTTAAGTTTTTTTCTAGTGTCTCTTTATAAGTGTACTGGTTGATTGCCTGCTTAATGTGATGAATATAAAGAGGGCTTATCGACAGGGGCTGATGCAACAAGAAACTAGGAGCTTGTCCTCGTACTTTTTATGCAAATTGTGTCTTACCTTGTCAGAACACTGAGAAGGATCAGCGGCATAAAACCTATCATTACCAGCTAATGTGCTATTGTTTTAGGTAAAATAGCTTTCATCATCCATAACAAAATCAAAAGTTTTTATAATTTTTATACAATTTACGACATTTAGGACACACAGCTTTCTTCTGCTGATGGTTACGAACTGGACAATTAATTTTTTTTAAAGTTCCAATGTTATTAATTATTTTTAATACTTGGGAAGTTGGACTTTGGTTACAGTTAAAAACTTGAGCTACCTTCTTTTGGGAGCACCCTGACTTATTTTCAATAAATGCAGCAATCTTTGGATTATTTTTTTTAATAGCAACCTTAGCTATTTGACCACTTCCAACTTTTTTTTTTAGAGATTTATTCTTCAATTTTACAATTTTATCATAAGCAGTTGATCTGGGTAAATCCTATTCCATAAACTGCTTAGCAACAAACACTTTACTTTTTTCTCGATTTTTTTGGAAAAAAATTTCCATCATTTTTTCGAGGTCCTTTACTTTTTTTTTTTTTTTTGTTATTCACCTCCTCAAGGCCGAGAAGGCCACTACAGACGAGGAGGCTACTAGTGGCTAATAGTGGTTATAACCCTCTAGGCTACTAGGCTAATAGTGGTTATAACCCTCTCTCAACTCTATAACTCCAAAACACGAACCTTGACAAACAAGGCCGCTGCGCGGAGAAACAAGTTGAGCGCCGTACTACCAGGGACGTGGTGGGGATCAAACTCGGAACCTCTCACTTATGAAGCAAGTGTTTTACCACTACACCACTTAGACCATTTTATTTTCAATATTTATATAATATTTTTAACTTAATTAAATTAAGTTTAAATAGATTATAAAATCCTCTTTTAAATAAGTATAAAGGTTTTTTGCCTGCACGAAATAAATTACATAATAAATGCAATTAAAATTTTTCCGAAATTTTATTTAAAGGGTGTTACCAATAGAGTTTTTGAGTATTCTTGCAAAAAAAGTTAAAAAAAAAAATCATTGGTCTCATCGGACCCTAGCTAAAGTCTTTTAAAGCAATTGATTTACTTTTTTTATTATTGGCTCACATTTATTCTTTTCTCCAAGTTTTCAAACTAGTTATACCATTCATTTCATTCAGCCCCTCAAATGAGCTGGATGACCTAGATGACCTAGATGAGACAATATATGCTGAGTTTTTTATTTTATTTGTTATACTAATTTATGCTCAAGTTTTTTTTAACTTTGATTTAACCTTGGTTTTAATATTTTTCACATTGATTTTCTTGTTATTTCAGGACCTTGTGACCTCTCGTGATTTCACAAACCTGAGCTGAAAAGCTTAGATAGACCTTTAAATATACAACGTTTAAATCACAAGCAAAACATACTTAAAAGAGCTTCTTGGTAGTTGGTGTTAAACCATGGTTTTAAGAAATGAAATTATTTTTCACTGTTAAACTGGATTCCAAAAAAAAAATTTTCATGTGTTTTATTATTAGTTTTAATTAATTAGCACTTTTGCTTATAAATTAAAAAATAAACAAATTTAATAATGCTTCTCTTACAGTTTTTTTTTTTTCTCACAAAAAAAAATTTGAACTAATTTTTACTTGTCCTAACATTGTAACATAATTGTAACATAACATTGTAACATAATTGTAACATTGCATTGTAACATAATTGTAACATAACATTGTAACATAATAATAATATTACATTAAATAATAATCGTTATTAGTTAATGATTGATGAGTTTTTGAAACAATAATAAATAAATAAATAATAAATAATGTAAATAAATTAAATAAATAAAATTTTTAGATGGAGATATATTGACTGTGGATGGACTACAGTGTATATTTCCTTTTAAGTATGGTGAAACAACATATAAAAAATGCGCAAATGATGGTGAAAAATATTGGTGTGCAACAGCTGTTGATGACAAATTAGCATATAAAAAATGGGGAAAATGTGCTTTTCGTAAGTAATTTTGAAGATACCTTGTTTTTTGTCAGTTGTTTTAGTTATATTGTTTTATGTTAATTGCTTACAATTTATAAACTCACTTTTTTATTTAGCACAAACTTGGTCAGATAAAATTCTTTCCATATCAATTCCTGAAAATGTTAAAGTTTGGCTTTATACAGAAGAAGATTATAAAGGTTTATTTAAATAAATACATAACTTTACTAAAAGTGTATATATGTATATATGTATATATATATATATATATATATATATATATATATATATATATATATATATATATATATATATATATATACTTTTAGTAAAGTTTACTTTTTTAATCTTTTAACATTAGACGAAAGTTTGCTTTCGTGCTTTTTTAATAAATTTTTTTAATTTGATTGGTTTATAAATTAGATAGCACAACTTTAAGACGTTAATGTTTGTAAAATTGTAAAGTAATATTGTCAAACTAACAATAAGATATTTTAATAATTAAAATGTCTTTAAAATGCTGTATACCTCTTCGCAAGTCAAACTATCACTCAATTACAACAAAAATATCAATTTATAAATTCCCAAAGAATCCAGAGGAGAGTAAAAGATGGAGTGATGGGAGTGATGCTATCCCAAGATCCCAAGAAATGGAGTGATGGGAGTGATGCTATCCCAAGAACTGGTTTTATTATTTAAGACTATACAGTAGTATGTTGACTACATTGGCCAGATGATGTACCATCTGAAAGCAAATATGGGAACCAACAGCCTTATATTCAAATTTAAATATTCCGCCTGTTGTTTACCCACACCACCATGTAAAGTTAGAAAAGCTGTAACTTCAAGTGGTTTTCGAAACATTTTACCAGATGAGTTAAGTGATTTTCTTAAAGAGGGTGAACTTATATATGACGATATTCAATCTGTGTTAAGTGATAATAACGATGGTATTGTTTTCCAGCCTAAAAAAAAAGGTTTACACATTCAATTAAAAATGTACAAACTTGGTGTTCCATTATTTATTTTAGAAATTTTTGATGATTATTTATTTGTAGCTTACCATAATGGCACAACTTTTAATATTTCATCTTGTAATCAAATTAAAGTTAATAAAAACAAAATCAGCTTTATTTGAAGCAGTAAGATTTTTAAAAAATAAAGAATGTTCACATCAGTCAAATATTTGAGCACCTTAATGCTATGAGAAAAGTTAATGTTAGTGAAATTTTATATATTCCAGATATTATATGTAGAGCATATGAGTATTCTGTTATATGATGAAGTTTATCGTTTGTGTATTGACTACAAGTTGCCAAGTATATGGACTTTAACACCATTGACTTCAAAAAAAACTCAATAGAGGACCTAAATTTCGTAAATAGTATTTTTATGAATTTAAATCCATTAAAAAGAACTTCCATACTACTAATTGATAAGGTTTATATCAATGCTTCATTACTTTACCAAAGAGGTGCTAGGTTTATATCAATGCTTCATTACTTTACCGAAGAGGTGCTTTGTTTAGTCAAGCAGTAAACTACCCTGAAAAGTTAGCTAAAACAATTTTATCCTTTATGATTAAATGTCTTTTTGGAGGTTAAGAATTTATATGTGGAGCTCAACCTTTTGCAAATCTTTCCTCTGAATTTCAGTTAGCTCAATATCAACAAGTTGTTAATACAATAAATATTGAAGATAGTAAGACACTGGCAATATTTACTGATGGTAACCGTATAAATCAAAGGTTTTTTGAAATGTTTAAAACAGTTGATAGTAAACCATGTTTAACAACATCAGGTAGTTAACAACATCAGGTATATATTTATTGTATAATTATGTGCATCTCCTAAAATCTATAGAAAACAATTGGTTATCAGACAAGACTGGCGAGCTCCAATTTTTGAACAATGGAGAACTGGCTTTGGCTAAGTAAAATCATTTAGAAACTTTATTAAAATTATAGATTATATTTTAAAATTATAAATTATATTTTAAATTTATATAAAACTGAATGCAATAGTCTTTTTAAACTCTCTAAACTTACAGCTATATAGGTTTATCCAAAACTAATAGAGAGATAATCTGTAAATATTTGTTTGTCTATTTTTTGCAAAGAAACAGTAGATGCATTAAGAATGCATCCAGAGGTTGAAAATAAAACATTTGAAGGTACTGCTGTATTTATTGAATAAATGATTTTTTCTTTGGAATGTTGTTAATGTCAAAACACCAGGCATTGGCATTCGGTTTAGAAAAGAATTATGTAGAGAACTCCACTCAGTTGGTGATCAATAGTGACAACTGCTAAGAGATATTGCTGAACTGTCAAATGAAACCTATAGGTAAGCATGTAAAACAGCTTAGGCTAGATACTAGCAATGCAATATCACATACATATCATGGCTTAATTGATCTCATAGAAACATTGTTGAGTAATGGAGCAAAGTATGTCTTCTTAGGTTGGTTTTCAACAGAACTTTTTTCAAATCTTTTTTAAGCTTTCAACAGGGATCTGGAGTAACTTACTTTATAAACATTAAATATGTAATTGAAAAAAGTTTCAATAATCAATATACTAAATTGATATAAAAACTTGACATTTCTGTTGATTATATCGATGGTCAAACTTGTGACACATGTTTTAGAGATATTTCTGATTTTTTTTACTGATGAAAAAGTACTGCTTGATAATAATCTACATTAGTGGCTATAGTTTACATACCTGGCTTTGTGCAAAAAAGTGAAATAAAAATTTATGTTAACTCTACCAAATATTATTATAATATAGCCTAAACAGAGGCAAACTTGATATTCCATCTGATTCTCTTGTACAATGGTCAATATTTTGCTTTTTATTTTTTCAAGGTGCTACTGGCCCTTTATGCAGAACATTTTGTGCTACTCAATTTCAGTTCATTGCAGCTAATTATAATTTTAAAATCACAAAAAATCAATGCAGAATATATTCCAATATTTTGCTAAAGAATTAGCCACTAATTACCACTCCCAGCAGTAGCAAAGACTCTAAAAAGAAAATACTAAAGCTATCATATTTTATGTGAAAATTAGTTTTGTCATTTATTATGCTATTTACTTTTACTATTACTATTTATTTTTATTATTACTATTTATTTTTTGCATGAGTAGATTTTTATTGGTATTTTTTATTGTTGGTGATTTTTATTTTATCTTTTTTTTTTTTAGTTATGTTTTTGTAAGCAAAAAAAAAAGTAATAATAAAGTATTACTTCAATTTAATATATCCGTTATTTATTTGAGTATGCTCAATGAAAAAATTGTTTTCGAAACCTTACAAAATGGGTGGGGACGCCATTCTACACCAGCAGAATGCAATATTGTTTTAAAGCATCATTAAGAAAACAAATCTTCTTCATACACCCGAAATATTATCAGGTGTTCAGCAAAGATGATTTCAAGTGCCATAAATTATAAAGCAAAAGTTGAAAATTAAAGGGGATAGTTTTAAAATTAAAGTGGAAAACTTACTGCACAGGAAGATCAAAGAAATTTGTTTAAGGCAAAACATTTTTATTGTCCAAGGATATTAAAGATGATCTAAAACTAAAGATGAGTACTACTACTGTATGTAAACACTTAAGAAACAACAGTCTAAATGCCTGCAGTTCACATAAGCTTCCTTTTTTGACTAAAGTGGAGATACTTTGGTCTTATGGAGATTATGGTTAAAGACACATCTAGCTAATACAGAATTCCAGTAAATATTGCTATGTCTGGTTTAAAAAATAATCATTTAGAAAACCAAAAAAAGTTTTAAAACTTTTTTTTTAAATTAATAACTGCTTGCCTAAACCAAACCCTTATTTTCTTTTAGTAGCCCTCCTCGCATGTTCTAACTATTTATCATTCAATGTAGCAACATTCCATGCATGTTTTAACCATTTGTCCATGTATGTAAACAGTAAAAAAATAAAAATAAAACACTTAAAATGTTTTTATTTTAAAAATAAAAACATTCTGTATGTTCTTAAAAACATTCTAGTCTTTAATTTGCCCTATTGAAAGAAAAAGAACAAATCACAAAACCCAGTATCATGAAGGCACAAGCAAAATTCTATGAGTATAATTGATGTTCCAGCATTCATTATCCTAGGCAAGAAACAATATAACACAGGTTTACATCTATGCTAGCCTAATAGATAAAGAAGGGGTGCAAGACTTGCCAACTGAATTGTTCTGCTTACTCCTAAAGTCTTTGCTTTCTAAAAGAAAGTAGCTGGATGCAGTTAACAACTGATGAGTACTTTTATCAAGACACCATCTCTTGCCTAAACTCAACAAAGACTCTAAGACAGGGAATTTTTATGTTGGATTTTATTTCTCCAAATCTTTGCCTTACGAAGCAATGGGGCAGGTAATCCTAGATTTCATGATACTAGTAACAGGGTGGTTGTGATGATCTTAAAACTGACCTAGGTGATCACAGATTTAGCTTGATATATTTTGCATATCGTCGGTATACAAGGGAAAAGCATTTTTGTCAGTATGGAGTTATTTATACCACTATTTAGTATCTTAAATTCTCTTAAAATCGTTTGATATATCAGACAAATTTAATAAATCAATTATTAATGAGTTATTAAGATTTTTTATTTCAACTATTACACAAAAACTTATTAATTTAACTATTACCTGAAAACTGATGATGATGTTTTTAGACTTTAATTTTATATATATATATATATATATATATATATATATATATATATATATATATATATATATATATATCAGTCCTCTCAAAAATTCAAGACCTTATTCAAGACCTAAGTTTTGTTTAATTTATAATACGAAAACACGAGTAATAGAATAGTTATTGAAAAAAACAACTAAATTAAAAAAAAAACTACAAAAACGAAACTATTTGAATATTATTTGTTATTTGCAAATAGTAAGGTTCTACAAACCGATATTTACAAATAGTAAAAAGCTTGAATAATCAGAAACCCTATATATATATATATATATATATATATATATATATATCTATATATATATATATATATATATATATATATATATATATATATATATATATATATAGATAGATAGATATAACCCTATATATATATATATATATATATATATATATATATATATATATATATATATATATATATATATATATATATATATATATATGTATATATATATATTGTGTGTTTTTTATATAGTTAGACATGCCTTAGTTTACTGTTTTAGCTCACCTTTAATCTACTTTATATGCATGTTTGTGTTCTGTTTAAACCTATGGCGCTGTGTTGACTCACCCGTAAGTTTCTACATGTATGTTTGTGTATGTTTGCCATCTGTGTGTTTGTGTTCTATCTTTTCATGTATCGCTGTACACATATTTTTGGTGGGAATTAATCATGTGCTTTGCGACTTCGTGAGTTGTAGACGAACAACAGTGATTTAAAATACTGAACTTTGAAATTTTGAATTTTTTTCCCAAATTTTGAAAATAAAAAAATGTTTTAGGCTGTTTTCTGTTGCTTGTAATGTTGTTACTGACCTACGGACAAGACTTGACCCAGAAAATGTGCAAATGCTTGTTTATCTTCAAGCAAACTTGAGGCTGACCAAACTTGATGAGACATCCGTGAAAAGAGTGGCCAAACTGCTGGAAACATCTGAGGAACATGAAACCCGCCTCAAATTGGTATCAGAAGTCAATCCATCAAAAAATAAAGCAAGATTTTTGACGAAATTTTCTATTTTAAACTTTTCACAGTTTGTCATTGCGTTGAACTTTTTAAAATTGAAAATTGAAAAACAAATTTTCTCTACGTAGGCCCCTAGTTTTTAACATTAAAAATATAGATATTAGTAATAAATGTATGTTTTACAAAATGTAATGAAATCGTTTAACACCAACTAAACTCAATCTGGGTTTAACCGCAGAGTCGTAAAATTAAAAAAAAAATTTTTTAGAAAACCGCAAGAGGTCATAAATATTTTCCGAGAATATGCGGTAACACGGTTGTCGGAATTTTTTCTCCTTACGCAGATGCCTACCTCTGGCGCAGTGTTGTTTTACCCATAAGTTACTTTATTTATGTATGTGTTCTGTTTAAATGTTTTAGTGTTCTGTTTAAATGTTTAATCTGTTTTGATGCAGTGTGAGCTCATTAACTAACAAAACACTATAACTATAAAACCTTCGCTCAACCTTATCTCTAGTATTTTGTTTGATGTAATATTTTTCCTGATCCATTTCTAAAATACTATGCCCAATATTTTGAGGTACTGTTTGTAGGAAGTAGTTTCTTTTAATTATTCCAGGTTAGGTCAGGTTCAGGATCATCACAATCACCTTGCTACTAGTATCATGTAACCCAGTACTACCTGCCTTATGCCTTGCTGCCTTGTAGAGTGCTTTTATAGGCAAAGGCTAAGAGAAACTAACTTCAACTTAAAAATCCCCTGCTTTGGGGCTCGTTGTTGAGTAAAGGCTAGAGATAGTGTTTCAATAAAAATACTTGTCTCAGGCAACTGCATCCAGCTACTGTCTTTTAGGTGGCCTCCTAGACAAAGTAAGCAGAATAATTCTGCTAACCAGCCTTGAAAGCCTTCTTTATCTATTAGGCTGGGATAGATGTAAACCTATGTTACATTGTTTCTTGGATTGATGCTAGGATGATAAATGCTAGATTTACCTGATATGTCCTAATAAGGGTAAAGCTCTAAAACTCAATTTAACGGTTCTGAGGCCGGCTGGTAATAAGGTTTCCTGAACTCTGTGGTAGCTCTCAAAGAGGCTGATTCTATCAACAGCTGCAAAATATCAAAGTATTAACAGTGTCATTTTGCGCATAGAGGGTGTCCCTCTTTATGCTTTTGGGTATGCATTGTTGAGGCCACATAGGTAAAACCCTAATCATTTACCTTTACTCCTTGATTTATGTCTAGTCTCTGATCCTAGCTTGTGTTCAGGCTCTCCATTTTCTCCTTTAGGTCGTTCTGACCTTCAATTCCGGACTCACCTTAATCATCGTACAATTTACTACTACCCTAAAGCTTTTTTTTAAGATTTTCTTTGTGACGGTTCTTGAGGTGATGTCTTTTCCCTCTTAGAAATGCGCCTCTTACATAACATCTTGTATTCAGCCAGAAATTTAAAGTAGCTCTTTTTGCTGATGTGTTTATACTATTGTCTTGTTTATACTCTTGTCTTGACAAAAGTTCTTTTCTTTTCAATCACTTAGAACAGGCAGCCGATCTTGAATCTGATCTCACTTCTGTAACAGATTGGGGCTCACAGTAGCTTGTAAATATTAACCCCAATAAAATTCATTTGTTTACTGCAAACAACTATCGCAGTACTGTCGACATTTCTATATTAATGAATGGCAACCCTCTTACTAAGTCCTCTTTTTTACGTCTTCTTGGATTATAGTTTACTACTGACCTTTCATGGAAACCATATATACAATCAATTGCTAAATTAGCATCTGCTAAGGTTGCTTCTCTTCATTGTACTCGCCATTTTCTCTCTCCTGATTCCATTCTCTACCTTTACAAATCTCTTATTCGTCCCTGTATGGGATGCTGTTTTCATATTTGGGCTGGTTCTTCTAATGATGCTCTTTCTCTTCTAGACAAGGTCTAACAATGCATTGTAAACTTAGTTGGACCCGGTCTATATGCTAAGCTTAAGCTTCTTTCCCTTCGTCATTAAGTTGCATCTCTTTCTCTTTTCTAGAAATACTATCATGGTCGCTGCTCAAAGGAGCTATCATCTCTAGCTCCATCAACTAAAACTCATTGTCGATTGACTCGTCATTCATCGGAGTCTCGTTCTTTTAATTTATCTGTCCCTGCATGCTCCAAAAACTTTTTTCTTTTCCCCCGCACTTCGACCCTTTGGAACTCTCCCATTTTCATGTTTTCCTGATTATGTTTTATTTCTATACAATCTTCAACTTTTTAGGTCTTCTGTCAACCGTTTCCTTGCTCTATAACTCTAATTTTTTTTCTAGTAACTCCCAACTTATTAATTAGAATATTGTTATTGTATAACATTTTTACACAATCTCCAGAGGTATAGTTAGGGTTTGTCCTGAAAAGTTCTTCTAAAATTTAATATTCTCATAATTATTTGTAATTTAATTTATCAGGAACTACTTATGGTCCATTTTATGGTGCTAACACTATTGATGAAGTATGTGGAGGAGCTACAACAAAATCCATGAAAGTATCTAATACTCACATGAAGTCCTCTGAGATGGTTAAGATTTGTCGTGGTCCATCTTTCTCTCAGATGTGTGATTTTATTGAAACAAAGGTAAGAACAGTTTTTCTCAAATTTCAATATTTATTATTTTCTTATTTATGTAAATATGTAGGAATTGCATTCGAAAGCTATTTTATTAAAATGATGAAATGTGAAGAAATGTAGATGATAAAAAATGAAATAGATAGTTTTTTCTAATATATATTAAGTAATATTAACTATATTTTGAATGTAGCAACAAAATAAATTTATATAATAACTAACTGCTGTCCTCCGCTTTTAAATTCTTATTAAGTCATAAAATCTTTTTGTAGTTAATATGACTTTTTAGCTTTACCCTAAACTCTTGATTCATGGATGTCTTTGGAGCAGCGAGGAAAACAAAATAAAAAGTATGCGTGTTCCTGGTGGACTTGCTGTATATATGTGGACCGATGAAAACTATAAGGGAATACCTTTAGGACCTTACATCGGACCAGTTTCTGTATCCGTCGTCGATGGTGGTGACCCATCTGAATCTCAAATTAAGTCCTTAAAAATTGTTGAATACAAACCTGCTGCTGTTGATTCAGTGAAAAGAAAATTTTCTAAAGGAAAATCTTATGAGACAGACAGTAATTAATCAGATAAAGAATCATTAATAACGAATTGAATTAACGAGAACATTGGATAAGACAAATAATGACTCAGCAAAAATTGTTCGATTGTAAACTTACTTAATTACTTAATAAATTGCAATAAGATTTGTTTTGTTTTTAATTAATAATTTTAACAAAGTAGCGATCGTGATATTAAATTAATATTTTTCTAAAACCAATCAATAATATTTATAAATTTTACCTTAATACTTCTTTATTTGTAACTTTCTTCTAAATAGAAAGCAAATAAAGAAATTTTTATTTGAGTATATATCTAACAAATTTTAATTGTATTTTATATCCTTTTGCTTCAATATATTACTGCTTTAATAAAGCTGTTATTGTTTTTAATTTTATAATTTTATGTTTAACTTTATTACTAGTATTATTTTTATTTATTTATTTACAAAAATAGTGGTTCTGTAGTAGTATTAGCTTTTGTTATCATTGTTATAGTTATTTATTCAGTTATGTTTAATTTTATACTCGCTGTCATCATTTAAGGGGCGAATTAAGCGATCGTAAATTGCGAATTGCGGTGGGCCCAAAACCAGTATTTTATTTGAAGCAATCGCTAATTTTTATATTAATGGTTAAAAGATTTTATGGAAAAAGTTTTCATCATGTTTAAAAACAATTTTGATACAAATTTGTCCGTCAGGTTAAGCGAAGCTAATTTTAAATTCAACGCCTATACTTTTCAGACGACGACTATCACTAAGAAACATTGTTTTGGTTAAAAAAAATAACCTCTGCATTTTAATGATGAATCTTTCCAAATAACTTTAAATGAAAAAGTTATTATCATTATCCACCAATACACTAAAAAAAATTATAAATAATTTTTTTGATTAGACCGTACATAAATTACGCAACGCGAAAGGAATTTAAACAATAGAAGTAGGAGACTATTTGCTCTTTTGGGCAGTAGTTTTTATTCAACTTAAAATATTTCACGCCCATAAGTTCAATGAAAACTGCTGCGCAAATAAGAAAATGGGCTCCTTCTGTTTTTCAAATTCCTTTCGCGTTGCATAATTTATTGACAATCCTTTAACAAAATATACACACTCTTTTAATGTCGTGACTCCTAGAATCCTATAAACTTATTCAAAATATCTTCATCTTCAGAATATCTTCATGTTTCCAACACACAGTGTAGTAGAATTTTATTATAAAATTGCTGTCTATCAAAAATGGTGTTATGTCTTGATTATTATGTTGATTCAGTGCCAAATTGCTTTTGCAACCTGGTGTCGGTGTCTTTATGGTTTTTGCTTGTTGCATGTGTACTATTATATGTTTTTTAAATGTTTTTTACAGAATTGTTTTTTTTTAATATTACACAAAACTTATAACAGATATTTTTTAAAACAGCAATCAACTTGAATTTTTTGGGTGTGCTCCTTATCAATTACTCGAGAGACTAGCAGAATTACATAAAACTCATGATGTTATTTTAAATTTGAAATGGAACTTTATTTTGCTTCCATTATTTTTAACTTTCATTATTGAATATAGTTCACTAAAAAGACAGGAACTTGCCATTGCTAGGGCCGTACTATAGAGGCTAAAAAACCTTCAAATAAATGGATTTTACTTATAATATTAAGTTTAAATGAATATAAAATATTTTCTGAATCTAAAACAAATTTAAATAAGATAACCTAAAAAACAAAACTTTGATCTTTAAGTGTTTTTTAACCTATGAGCCACCTAAAGTTTGTTTATTTGCTTTATTATACATTATTTCTATTTTTTAATTTTATTTTGGCATACACCAATTAGTATTTTTATACTGCATTTGTATTACCTGGTTTAACACCTGTTTTATTAAAATAATATTTAAAACATAATAGTTGTAAGAATTTTATGAAAGAACTTTACAATTTTTGTCGCAGTAAACTTGTTGTTTTTTTAACAAAAACTGGTAAATTGGAATTAATTTACCTTTTGTAATTATAAATTATATTGTGGTTACTTTTACTATTGTAAATTTTACAATTGTTATCATTTGTTATAGTTTTTGCTATTGTATACTATTATATTGTAGTTTTATTCGAAATATTGTTTTATACATGTCGTTTATTAACTTATTTTTTTTTTTTACTTTTTTTTTTTCTCTTTGTTATGTTACTTTTCTTTGTTCAACTTTTTTTTTTCTTATTTTGAGGCAGTGATGTCATAGAGCCGGTGCGGAACGCCGTTCCGGCACTTTTTATATTATTCAACCGTTCAAGGACTTTTATTTTCTACATGACACAACTGTTTTTAGGTTGAAGCTTCATTTACTATCTTTTAACCTAAACTTACTTAATTTTACAGTTTATTATTGTAAACTTTATATTTTATGGTTAAATATTTATTTAAAAAAGAAACAAATCAACAGGAATAGATTAAATTTATGGGAAATGTAATTACTGTTTTGTTATATTAAAACATGTTCTTTTTAAAGTTTTTAAAGCTTCAATTAATCAAGGAAAATTTCCAGAGCAATTAAAAATTGCTAAAGTTGCTCCTCTCTTCAAGTCACATATCAAATATTAGCAACTATTGTATCGTAGTTCACATATCAAATATTAGCAACTATCGTATCGTAGGTCACATATCAAATATTAGCAACTATCGTATCGTAGGTCACATATCAAATATTAGCAACTATCGTATCGTAGGTCACATATCAAATATTAGCAACTATCGTATCGTAGGTCACATAGCAAATATTAGCAACTATCGTATCGTAGGTCACATATCAAATATTAGTAACTATCGTATTGTAGGTCACATATCAAATATTAGCAACTATCGTATCGTAGGTCACATATCAAATATTAGCAACTATCGTATCGTAGGTCACATATCAAATATTAGCAACTATCGTATCGTAGGTCACATATCAAATATTAGCAACTATCGTATCGTAGGTCAAATATCAAATATTAGCAACTATCGTATCGTAGGTCACATATCAAATATTAGCAACTATCGTCCCATCTCTGTTCTTTCGGTATTTTCAAAAATTTTAGAAAGAATAAAGTATAATAGAATATACAAATATCTCAACAAATAAAACTTACTATGTAACAAACGATTTGGCTTTAATAAAAGGTAACTCAACAGAGAATTCAATAATTCAGGTTGTTCATAAAATCTCAAAATCTTTTGAAAAATCACAGTACTTGTTAGGTATTTTAATTGGCTTATCAAAAGCATTCGACACAGTTGTCATTATATTTTACTACAAAAACTTAAATATTATGGAATTAAAATGCTTTAAAATGGTTTAGAAAATACTTAATAAAAAGAAAACAATTTGTAATTAGTAACGAGGGTTATCAAAAAGTTATCTTGATATCGAACGCGGTGTTCTTCAGGGTTCAATCCTCGGACCCCTACTTTTCTTGATATATATAAATGATTTGAATAATGCTTCTAACCTTATAAGTATCTTGTATGCAGATGATCCAATCTTTTTCTCTCAAGCAGTGACATATATAAACTCTTTACCACTATGAATAAAGGAATAAAACTAGTTTAAATGTAATAAGCTAACTTTAAGTATTAATAAAACCAAATGTATTCCATTCGTATGCAAAAAAGTAATTTTTACCAACTAACTTTAGTAAACAAAATTGAATTAAAAAATGAATCCGTTACAAAATTCTCAGACGTTTATCTCGATAAAAACATCTCCTGGATGGATAAAAAGCTTGTAACTACCTTAAAAAATTGCTTATTATTCTTTTATTCACATAATTTATGCTAACACTACTAGGGGAGTATTGCAAAAAGTATGTTAAAACTTCTTTATCGTAGTCAAAAACATGCGATGCGCATAATTAACTATTCTGATTATTGGTGGAGTTTAAAATAAAAAAGGCAATACAGTTAGTTTCTTTTGTATACTGGTCCCTATGTACTGAAGATACAAACTAAATTACCAGAATTAATGTATTGGTTATGCATTAATGCTATTAAATTGGTTTGGATGACTGGATTTATAATATACAATTTATATAACCTTATTCATTTGTTATAACTTTTTGAAGAACGGCTTCTTGATATGTCTGCCTTTTCATTTAACCGAAAAGTTTCTTCTTTAAGTAAAAAAAAAAAGTACTTTTGAGAGAAGAAAATTGTTGTCATAATTGAAATCAGATTTTAACTTTTTCGGTCGACTCCAATCCAAATAAAAATATTTTTTTTTTTTTTTGAAAATCTTTATTAAAATGAGAATTTGTTTATAACTTGATAGAAAAAAGTTAAAAAAAATTTTTTCTTATCTTTTTAAGGCTGAGAAGACCACTACAGCAGATTAATTTTAAAAGACACTACAGAGGATAATTTTCGTGGTTACAAACCTCTCTAAACTCTTTAACTCTCAAAAAAAATTGAGATAACATCAGTTAAGAGTATAAGAGAGATAAATAGGAAATTTATATCGGATTTTTTTTTTTTGGAAAATGTTTATATGGTTTTTTAAAATATGACCTGGATGATCTCTGAATTGAATCTATTTTTTTTTTTTTTTTTCTTTTGGTAACTTAAGTTTTTTTTGATAACTCCTGAAGACCGAGAAGGCCACTACAGACAAGGAGGCTTTTTTTTGTGGTTACAACCCACTCTTAACTCTATAACTCCGAAACACGAACCTTGACAAATAAAGCCGCTTCGCGGAGAAACAAGTTGAGCGCGGTACTACCAGGGACGTGGTGGAGATCGAACTCGGAACCTCTCGCTTATAAAGCGAGCGCTTTTTACACCACAACTGCATATTTAATTTAATATCACGAAAAGTTCTTTTGACATAAGTTTTTAAATTTTTTTCCAAGTTTTTTGTACAGCTATAACTTTAACATTATTTTATATAATAATAAAATTTATATATTTCAATCAAAAATTTAATGCAGGAAGGAATTGTTTGTCTACTACTTTAAAAAAAGTTTTTTATTTGTTAAAGCATTTTTACTGTACAAGAGATTGAACCAAGTAATGCTTTTATTTTGCTTTTTTTGCAGTTTCATTTTCAAATTTTAGCTTCTAATATTTAAAATCCTTTAAAGGCATCTTTATAAACATGTATGAGTTAAAAATATTTTAATTACAAGATTATGGAATACAAGATTCTATAGAAGATAACATTACGATGTGACAAAGATTGAAGGTTGGCTGCTAGAGGAGGTCTAACTATGTTTACGATGCGTTTTTGCACCTTGTCTAAAAGAGAAAAGGCATCTTTAGAAGATCCGCCCCAGATATGGCAACAGTATTCCATACAAGGCCGGATTTGAGATTTGTAGAGATAGAGAATAGAATCAAGAGTAAGAAAGTGTCGAGCTCGATAAATAGATGCAACTTTAGCAGATACTAATTTTGCAACGGATTTGATATAAGGTTTCCAAGAAAGATTAGAAATAACAGTTAATCCTAGAAGATGAAGGGTAAATGACCCACCGAACACATTACCTTTTATAAATATAGAAAGGTCAAAGTTATTGCGGCAACGATTGGCTGAAAAAAACTGAGCTTTATCTGGATAAAAGTTCACTAGCCAACGCGAGCCCCATGCTGTAGCGAAAAATGTCTCATGAGTTAAATCTTCATTGACATGATAACTATTTTTTAATGTCAAAAAGTTTACAACATATAATTAAAAAATACATATAAAAAAACTATAATTAAAAAAAAACAACTGTTTTTTAATGTCAAAAAATTTATTCAATCAAGTATTTTATTTGTATAAATATTGATAATTTTTAAATTCAGTTTTACGCTAAATATAGTGTAATAATTCTTTATCATTTTAGTTGTAAAAATTCTTTTATAAAAAAATTTAATAAAACAAAATACAATGAAAATAGTTTAAAATTTTTAAACTATTTTCATTTTTTGTCCAAAAAATGAAAATAGTTTAAAAATAGTTTAAAAAATGAAAAAAGCTTTTTAATAAAAAGCTGTTTTTTTAAAATAAAATTTTTGGACAAAAAATTTCTGCTTTAAAAGTAGTTTTAAAGCAAAAAAATATTTTAAGTACGTACTAATTACTTTTTTGGTTTAAAAGTAATTTGCAAATCCATGAAGTCAATTTAAACTTTCAGGCCCTGTTAAGTAGCATTAAGCTGTAAAATTTTATGTATGAAATGGCTATTTTACCTAGGCGTTTGCCATTTGCGTTAAGCCAAAACTTTTATCTATTGGAATATTTAAATTATTTTTTAAATATAGTTTAAGCTTTTCATTGTAATTAATTAAAATTTTTAATTAAAAAACTTTTAATTAAATATGATTTTAAGATTAAAAACTTCAATTTTGAAGGAACTTTTTTGCTTACAGAATTATTCTTATTATTAATTATCTTATTATTTAAAAACTTCATGTAAAAAAAATTCACTATGTAAAATTGTTAAGTATTATTATTATACCGTAAGATTGGGTCGCTTTGGACCTTCGGGATGATTTTAGCCCAAGCGAAACTTTTGTTTAAAAATGGTTTAAAATCGATACCTCAAGGTATGCCTGTTGATGTTTAGTAGCAAATTGTGGGAAATTTATTATTTATTTAGTCTAACTTAATTTAGTTAACTCGAGTCTTTTTGATATTATTGTAAATTGCACTTTAGAAGAAGCACCTAAAATCCGATTTTTTTTAGGTGTGTAAACTTTTACATCGATAGCAGTACCTGTAGAAGGTTTTTTATTGGAATATACACTGAATTAATTTTAAACCATTAGTGTTTGATTCTATCTTGTTTTGAAAGCTTAACAGTTTATTACTTTTTTCTAATTAAGATTAAAAAAAATAGGTTGTCTTTGGCCCACTACATTGGGTGACATTGGCTCGGGCTAAAGTCACCCCATGTATTAGAGTAAACCTTTTTTAGCAATCATTTATAGATATTATGGTAGTTACTATGTTGGAATAAAAAATTTAGTAGTAGTATTGCAATAGAAAATTAGTATAACAGTTTGTATTAGTAAATCAATATAAAATTATAGTGAAATTTGTTTAGTTCTTGGTTTACTTATACTTTAGAACAGTTAGACAATGCATTAAAAGATTTAAAGAATGGTTTAATTACTCAAAGACAAGCAGCTTTGAAATACAATATACCAAGATCAACATTAAAAAAGAAAAGAAAACAGACATATCTTAAAAAGTATGATGGTCAGCAAATATTTACATCAAAAGAAGAAGACATGTAATAAAATCATCTGAGTTTGGTTTTCCTGTTGATAAATATGATTTAAGATGCATAGTAAAAGTTTATTTAAAAAAAAAAGGCGTCATTATACCTCAGTTCAAAAATAATTTTCCAGGTGGCGATTGGATTCGATCTTTTTTAAAAAGAAATCCAGAACTCACAGTAAGATTTGCAAGCAACATAAAGCGAAAGAGAGCAGAAATGGCAGAAGAGAGCAGAAAGGAACGATTGTGATTGATAACTACTTTATAAATCTATCAAATGAAATAAGTGTAAAATATCACCTGATAATATATGGAATTATGATGAAACCGATCTCAGTGATGACTCAGGTAAAAAAAATATTAACAAAGCGTGGATGTAAGTATCCTGAACGCGTCATTAATTCTACAAAGACCTTATCCTCTGAAATGTTTTGTGGCAATGCTAATGGTGACTTGCTACCACCTTATGTTGTTTACAAAGCTGAGTCGTTATGGAATACATGGATGGAATATGGGCCACCAAAAGCACGTTATAACAGATCAAAAAGTGGTTTGACTCAACATGTTTTGAGGAATGGTTTTTCTCTTTACTGCTTCCAAGACTTAAGAAGGCTCAAGGAAGAAGTGTCATTATAAGTGATAACGTATCTTCACATTTGAGCATTGCAGTACTGGATGCATGTCAAAGCAATAACATAGGATTTGTGGTACTACCAGCAAACTCTACACATCTCACGCAGCCATTAGATGTTGCCTACTTTAGACCTATGAACATTAACTGGTGCAAAATATTATGTGAATGGAAGGAGAAAAGAAAAGGAAGGAGAGTTGCTTCTCTTCCTAAAGATGAATTTCCTAGACTTTTAGACTGTTTAATTACCAACTTAAATGAACATGGGAATGATAACCTTAGAGCTGGTTTTCGCAAAACTGGAATTTTTCCATTAAACAAGTCTCAAGTGCTTTCAAGACTACCATGTTATAATGTAGGTTTAGACTCAACTACTGATTTAGTAAGCCAATCATTTTTAGATCATTTATGTAAGTCACTGGATGATCCTCAGATGGTTCTAAAAAACCAAAGCGACGTAAAGTATGTGCTGTCCCAGGTAAAGGCTTATGTTCAACAGATATATCATCTTGTGTTATAAATGAAAATAATAGATTAAATTCAAATAATGTAGACACACCTTTCAGTGTAATAAATACAATTGAGACCAACAACATTGACTTTGCTGGCCCAAGTACAAATACTGGAACTACTGAGACTTCTAATCTAATTTTTGCAGATGTAAGTTTAGTTGTAGAAAGTCATACAGAACCTTTAGATCATTCAGCAGTAGGCAAAAAGAACTTTCAAAATATTGATAAAACAAAAAATGTTTGTAAAAAGGAGAAATTATTCAATCTTGTAGAGATATGTTATGTAATTGTTAAATGCAATCGAGAGTTGAATCCTGGACAGGTTTGTTTACTTATTTTGAGTTATTTATATTTAGTTAATCAATTAGTAAACTTTATAACTAATTAATTTAATAACTAATTTTATTTAATGAAACTACTGAAAAATTTTAAAAAAACTTTCGAAATTTTGTTTTTTTTTGCAGTTGAAAAAATTAAGAAAAAATGGAGCAGAAGTTACTATTATGAAAAAAAATGCACGTAACTGGAAATGGTCACTACCAGCAGAGCAACTTTTTCTTCCCCAGTCTGAAAGAGTCCATTTTATTAAGGAACCAAAAAAAATTTCGAAAAGAGGAATTTATTCAGTTCCAGAACTTTGTAACTAAATTTTTTAAAACATTATTTTTGTCATTTTTGTTTACTTTATACCTAAACTATTTTGTTTACTTATACCTTTACTTGTTTAGTCTGTACCTATATTTTATTTACTGTAAACAAGAACTTTGTTACTAAATCTTTTTTTGTCACTTTATTTTTGTAAATTTATTTTCTTTGCCTAAATATTTTTGTTTTTATTGTTGCTTGGCTTCCTTTAGTTCCTTTTTACAGGGTTGAGCCAAAGTCACCCTAACACATAGGGCAACTTTTGCTCACCATTTAAACCACCCAAAAAAGACTTCAGGTAAATAATTTTCAAATGGGAAATAGTTTTAACTGTCCTTTCTATGCATTTTTAAAAGTACTTAGTGTTTGAAGAAATAACTTTTGTGGCTTTCATGCAATAGACATTAAGATACAAAATGGGCCAAAGCCACCCAATTTTATGGTAGATTAAAGTTTATGATAATAACAAAAAAAAATTTTAAGTAAAAAAAAAGTGCTATAGCTTAAGCGAATTAATTTCACAAATGAAATTAAAATTTTTATTTTCCCACTAATTTATTTTTCAGGGATTATTTTTTCTGGATATTTCTATAAACTTTTACTTTTTAAAAAAATAAAAATAAAAACTTTGGAAAACATCAGTTTTGAGTATGAGGGAAATAAATTCCGGATTTTTTATTTAATATTTTTTTTTTGAAAAATGTTTTCCAGATTTTTAAATTATGACCTGGATGATAACTGATTTTTATAAATTTGTTATCACAAAAAGTTCTTTTAACATAAGTTTTTTTAATTATTTATAATTTTTTTATCTACATATATAACTTTAACAATTTTTATATTAAAAATTTTGTGCAGTTTATTAGAGGAAGGGAAATGTTTGTCTACTAACTTAAAAAAAGTTTTCCTTATATTTGTTAAGACATCTTTGTTGTACAAGGAATTTAAATGCTTCTAGTTTAATTTCTTAAGTTTTTTAATCTAGTTTAATTTCTAGTTTATTTTTCTTTCTTTAAATTCTAGTTTAAATTCTAGTTTCTTCTTTAAATTCTAGTTTATTTTATATAATTAAGTTTAATCTAGTTTAATTTCTAGTTTAATTTTCGCTCTAAACTTTAAAATCCGTTTTTTTAAGGGCATCTTCATAAACATGTGTTTGATGAGTTAAAAATATTTTAATTACAAGAAGAATAAAAGATTTTGATTTAGTTAATTGAAATAAAAATAAGTTTAGAATTTGAGGGGACAATTCAAATTTAAACTAATATACGATAATTAGTCATTATTTTTTTGCAGAGCTTATAAGAATATTTTAATAGGTTTCAATTGATATCAAGAAAATTAATAATTTTAATGTTTATGTTTATTTCAAATTGGAGGCTAATTTTTTTTAATGTTTTATAATATCTTTTTTCAATTTTGTCAAGGGACCTGATTTATTTTGTGCTATTATTAAACTGTCATCATGATATAGACCTTATTGATTAATTTGCATTATTTTAGCTAGGGAATTTAATATGTATAAAACTACAAACTTTCAAACTTCTGCACCATTGTAACATTGTAATTTCTGTGTGGTTTTTTGCAATTCTATTGCTTTATCTAAAATTTCTGCTGTAATTGAGGGGTAACAGTCATTAATATCAAATTGTATGAGTGTGCATTAATTTTTTATTGCTTATTTAAGAAAAAACCAATTTATAACATCAGAAGTATTTTTCCACTGGTGCAAATTTAATTGTTTTCAAAAAATATTGTTAATTTTGCAAGAGTTTACTATTTTGTTTGTTTTGAGTTTATTTTGAAAATTTTGTATATGAAATGCTTGCGCTTGTGCAACTAAATTCTAACATAATTTTCTTGGAAATATTTTAATCTTTCAATTTAATTGTACTTTCTAAGTTTTTTAGGGCTTCTCTGTAATTATTAGAAATATTATCGCAAAGGATATTTTGATTTACCAATTATCTTTTGCTATACCCCAGTTATCTGGAGTAATTTGGTAAATGTTGCTTTTTTTATCAGCAAAATAACTAAAATATTGGTGTTTGATTTTGTTTTTTCAATGTGTAAAGTTCTTTTTGGGAATCATTATTTATATTTGAAAATTTTATTATTTTGACTAAGTGTTATAAATCATTTTTATAATTTTCTAGATTGGCTATTAAAATACTATTCTTAACTTTATTAACTCACATAATCATAAAAAACTGTTCCATTATGACATGTTCTTTAGTTTGTTACTGAATATTATTTCATTTTTCATTGATTTGGAAAACAATTTTATAATTGTTCTTACTTTTTTATCAAGTGATATAAGTTATTTAAAAGTTTAACTTATATTATCTCATTTTTTATATATTTTTAATTCTTTAAAAAGCAATTTTAAATTCTTTTTATAAAAAAATTGATTTTCCTTTTACATTCATTATAAAGACTTTAAAAATTCATTTTTTACATTCTTTGAAATGAATGTAAATCATTTTCTAAATTCTTAAAATGAATGAAAATCTTTTTTTAATTTTAATTTTACAACTTGGCCATTTTAAAAAACTATTCTTAGCAAATAAAATATACAATCTCCTTTGTCAAAATGACTAACCTGCATTATCAAATGAAATTATAGCCATTCCAGAGTTCCAACAGAAGAGTAAGTTACATATAATGACTTACAGGTAGATAAACACAAAGATACACATAATGACTAATGGCTACATAAATACAAACATACATATAATGACTTACGGGTGAGTCAGCACCGCTCCAGAGGTCCAACAGAACACAAACATACTCATGAATAGCAGGTACATAAACACAAACATACATATAGTGACTTACATGTGCGTCAACACCACTTCAGAGGTCCAACAGAACACAAACATACACATAATGACTAACAGATACATAAACACAAACATGCATATAGTGACTAACAAGTGAGTAACAACAAACATGCAAATAATTACAGACACACCTACAAAAACATACAGATGTATGTTTAACAGATGACCAAACAGAACACAAACAAGAACACATTAAATTGAATGACAATAAAAATGATAATAACAATAATATTATTAATAAGAAGAATAATAACAAACATAAATACAATAAATTAAATCCCCATTGTGTCAAAAACGATATTAACTGTATTTTTGTTTTTTACAAACTTCGCCCTCCACATAACCATCAGCTTTTCCCTCTACCACAACACATTTCATCCTCCACTCTTTGACCAACTCAATGTCATACTTATCTTCATATCAATCATATAGTATCTGAAACTCACACTCTTCATCAAATTCATTGTCGTCTAGAACACTTAACACAAGCCCTGAATACCATACATCCTTGCCATCATATACATATAAAAAATTGTCGGTGCGCCAACACTGCTCCAGATGACCAAACAGAACACAAACAAGAACACATTAAATTGAATGACAATAAAAATAATGATAACAATAATATTATTATAAGAAGAATAATAACAAACATAAATACAATAAATTAAATCCCGAATGTGTCAAAATTACCATTTTATTTTTTATTCTTTTTCCTAAAAACTTTGGAATCCCTCCCTTTGATGTGCTTGTTCTTATTTTACTTCCAGTTTCCATAATTAACCTAGCGTCACCCTCTAATCTGACTTTTTTCTTTAATGTTAACAACATTTCTTTCATTAATCTGTCTGATAACTGAACATTTTATTGCAGTTGCGCGTTGTTCAGGAACGTCTTTTAAAAATTTAAAAATTGATATTAGATTGGTTTTTAATTTATCAATACCAAATTTTTTGTAATACTCCCCTTTTGCCTTTTCTCCTAATTGTAACCACTTTTCTGGAAATTTTTGCTGTAATACTTTTTTTCGAAATTTAATTTGTCTTTGCAACTTCATTACAATTTCATTTTCAGTTCCTAAAATTTTTTCCAAATCTTCTTCACACAAAATTAAACCACCATCCTTTCCGATTTCTGTTGTTAAAAACTCTTTCTCTTCGCTTGCCTTTTGTTCCTTTATTTCCTTTTCTAAGTTGCGCTTGTCCATCTCATCAATTTTGTACTGCAATATATTTGCTTTTTTCTCTCTGTACTTTCTGATATACCCTTTTCTATTTCGCCATGCTAGTAAAACTAGCTTTTCAATTTCTTCCTGTGATTTTCCATCTATCCAATCAGCTGTTTTGTTGTTGTTAAGCATGATGACACCAGCTGCAGCTAGTGTTGTCATGTTACGTTTCATTTTTAACCTGCGATCATAGGAAGCAAAGTCACGTTTAGACACAACGTTAGTACGTGGGCAGTTTTGAGTTTCCTCGAGCACATCATCACCCGGATTGTGATATTTTCCTCCAGGCAATTGGTCTCTTAACTGACTCTGAATCATTACCGAACATATGCAACATATAACTTCAAGTCATTCTTGTGTTAAGGCATCCAAAAGTGGATTATTACAATTCAAAAATAAATGATCAAATACTTCATCTTTGGTGAGATATTTTACATCAAAAAATGTAGAACCATTTAACATTTTTGATGCATCAGAAGAACAACAACAACAAAAATTGAACATTTGCGACCAAACAGTATTCAAGGAAAAAATATGACCCTCCTCTTCAATAATACGAAAAAGAGGTCCTGATATCAGTTTATTAAAAATTCCTAGAGCTCTAGTTGAAGCATGAAAAATGATGTTATCAATATCGTGCCTAATTGATTCATGAAGGAAATTTGAATTATCAAGATTGAAAACAAATTCTTTAAGGTGATCTTTATGAAAATATGTTGCTCCACCAAGTACAAATATAATGTTAAAGCAATGATGCAGAAATGAAACCATGTAATTTTTTAAAAACCTTTTACGCAAAAATGCCTACCATTCATCAGCTTTTCCATTCCGCTGATCACCATGCCTATAGCTTGTAAGTTTTGAAAGTTCATACAAAATATCAAAGGTGCGAGAGTTTTGAGAGTTTTTAAAACCACCATGAATACTACCTTCCTGCTCAACCACTTTTTCCCATTCTATGATTGCTTTTTCTGCGTATATTCCTAGATTGTGATTAACGTGTAAGCCACAAAAAACATGATGCATTTGAGAAATTTTTCATTTTTCATTTAAAGGAAGCTGATCATAGTTTTAAACAACAAAAGGCAAAATTGCTTCTCTCCAATGTTTAAATTAGATAAAAAAACTTGAATTAACTATAGTACGATCAGTCATCAAAGATTTAAACGAAAAAATAAGTTTCCTGAAATCGTCCTCATATTTTTCTTTTTCCGGAGAAAACATCTGAGAAAATATCTTGTCAGGAGAAAATATCTGAGACATATCAGTGAGTAAATTTTTTAGCTCTCCAAAATAAGATTGTACCTCTCCAGAAAACATTTCTTCTATCCCAAACGTGTAGCTACCAGATGATGTTGTGACTTGAAAATTACCAACCTCCCTAAAATTATACTTTGTGCCATCTGTATGAAGAACCTTGTTTGTGCTATTCAACATAGCCTCTCTCACTTGAGCTTTTGATAAAAGGTTCATTTCACTAAAAAATTCAGCAGCCAAAGATTTTTTTGGAAGTGAGCCACATGAAATTCCAGCCATTTTTTGTAGTACAGTTCTGATAACAGATTTAACATTATTAATAGAAACATTTTTACTTAAAAGGTCGTAATATACCGTGCGAATTTCATTATTATATCTACCTCCTTCAAAAACATCAATTATATTTTTTTCAAATATGTCAACTCTTTCCTTCAGCTCTTCTGTAAAATTTTCGAAGTAATTCAAACTCACCTTTAAGAATGAATCATTCGTTTCATCAGATTTTTCCAAAACAGTGTTTTCAATTTTTTTCTTCAAATACCATGCTTTTTGTCGATCTGATTGTGAACGCTTTCTAGCCAAATCAATTTCTTTTTCCAATCTTAAATTTATTTTTAACATTTGGCTAATCCTACAATCCTTTCTAATGTCTCTTTTGTTGACATTTCTGACATTTTATTTTGACAAGATTGCTTGATACTTTCTCTTATATTCATTGCATCTTTTATTAACTTGTCTATTTTGCAATTTAAGGTGATTAATTCTCCGTTTGTATCTTTTTATTTGATAGGTCAAATCACCAGAAAATAAAGATAGTTTTTTATCTAAATTGGAAACTGGAAGATTCTCTTCACTAACACGCGTTTCAGTAAGAAATTTCTCAGACCTATTTTCAAAATGGATGTATATAATATAAGTTGGGGTGACAGGGCACGACAATTCATCATTAGTAATTTGCAAATTTAAATCAGTAGATACAAAAACAGTAACTTGATTTGGAACAGAAGATTTGTAGATAGAAGTAGGGGTAGAACAAGCATCAGAAGTTAACAAACCAACAACATCAAAAAAAGCGCCATTAAAAGATAAAGCAGAGCTTAAAAAATGTTTTTTAAAGTCCAAATTTTTGGCTCGATTATATCCTGAAGATTCACCTCAGAAATGTATTCAAGGTACTTATAGCACTGCTGGCCAAACAACTTGTCAGGTTAATAAAGTTTTTTTTTTAAGTATTTACCTATTATTTTATTTATTTTTCATATTATTATATTTTTATTATTATATTACCTATATTTATTTATTTATTTAATAATATTTATTTGTCTAATACATTTTTATATAAATTATTTTTACATTGGCAGATATGTCCTAGTGGTCAATATAGTTACAATGCTTCCTCTTTTTGCTCTCAATGTCCTGGTGGTGTCCTCGAATTTTACAATGTAACCTTTTAACTTTTTTAAGATCCTTATAAGCATCACTCTAGAGATATACTTACAGTAGGTTGTAAAAAATAATGAAAGATTTTCTAATGTTATGTTATGTTTATTTTTGTCTTTGCAAATTTGTAGAAAATGGCTAATGGTTAACACAAAATCAGGATATTTGAGAGAAATAATGCCATCATTTATATCCAGAAAATCCAAAATAATCTTGCAGGTTGCTATTTCAGACAACACTTTGGTAGCTAAAATTAATATTAAATTTAATTTGAGTGATTACAATAAATCTATTGTTAATCAAAGAGTTGAAGTTTGATAATATCTAGCTTTGTGAAAATAAAATAAAGGTAAATCATCAAGCTTAAGATTCTATAAATAAAATTATTGAAATATAAAATGTTTGTTATACATTTTTCCGGATTTAAAAATTTAAAAAGTCTGTCAAAGTATGACTTACATTCTTGACTTATAGATTGAACCACCATTTGCGTAGATTGTTAAGTTCACAGCCTAAAGAAGAGAATTTGAATTTGAAATTAAAGTTCATTGGTTCTTTTACTTAGCCAATAAAAAAAATATAAAAATAAATGAAAAAAAAAATGATAACATTCTAACATAGTTCCATTTTGTGAACTTTAGACTAAAAGTTTACTTGATAACTATTTCTTTTTGTTTCGAAAAAACAGTTTATAGAATCTACAGACTAAAAACAGTAGTAGAATTAGTAAGAATCAAGCTTGTAGTTGAGCAATCCAGAAAAAATACCTTTAAAAATATAAAATCTTTATTTTTATTGCCTTGAAAACTTAAGTCATTAATAAGGAATATACTTTCAATTTTATTTGTAGTTAAAATTTCGGAATTGCAAAATCAAAACAAAAAACGTCATAAAATACGCAAAGAAATATAGATATATATATACATAATTCTAATATACAAATCCAAAGCACCTATTCTTTAAAAAAACATAATTAAACACTTGTTTTAAAAAGAAGAAAGGCTGAATTTGCCATTTCCATTTGAACACTTTCAAAAATCACTTTTTTTTGAATAATAACCTTGAAGTTTTTAAACACTTAGAACTAAAAATTTATGTATAAATGTTAAAAAGTGTTCACATTCCATTAGATTCCTCAACCTTTTTTCTAATATATACGGAAAGTTTTATAAAAATAGGATTTGTTTTGGTACTTCGGAATTCTTACCTCCAAAAGCTTCGTTCCCGCTTCAAGAAAAACGTTCCCGCTTCAAGATTTTTTCTCAAAAGTGGTCTCAAGATATGGATAATATTTAAGTGAAGCCATTTAAAGCATAGTACTTTTCATATAAGGCTAAAAAGAGGTTGAGTAACACTAATTGATGCAAAAAACCTTGCTTTCCTGCTTGGTTGCTTGCTTTCCTATACAAAAAGATATAAGAGAGCAAACTTCATAAAAATTTCGTGTTTTTTGTCAAACGTCAAATGTTTTACGCTTAGCCGTGGAATCGCAATCAAAAGGAAGTCGTATGAACAAAGAATAAAAATACTTTATTTGTCAACTTTGCATGATAGAAGAAGAATGGGTGATCTGATTCAAATGTATAAGATCTTTACAGGAAAAGATATCGTTAATTTTCAACATTATCTGTTACTTTTTGAGCTGAAACGATCTAGTAGAAGTAACAATTATAGAATATGCAGACAGTTTACCCATTCAAAAATTTGTCACAATTTCTTCACAAACAGAGTTAAAATGATTGCAATTCTCTTCCTCAATGGATAATAGATAAAGATAATATATTGTAATATTTAAATAAAACATATAAGTATTGATAAACATTTTGATTTCTGAAATGATTATGTTTATTGGGTGTTGTGTTCTTAATTCTATGTAGTTAAGACTCGACGCACCTGTTTATTTTAGTATTTTTCTATTCTAGAGTATATTAGTTACTTTAATATTATGTTTGTAGTTTTTTATTATTTTGTAAATTCTTTCATGTTCAGCCTTAAATTTTTTCTTTTCTTTTTCTAACTTTATTGTGCTCACCATTTTCTCTCTCCTGATTCCATTCTCTAGCTCTACAAATCTCTTATTCGTATGGAATACTGTTGTCATATTTGGTCTGGTTAATCTAATGATGCTCTTTCTCTTCTAGACAAGGTCCAAAAATGCATAGTAAACATAGTTGGACCCGCTCTGTCTGCTAAGTTTGAGCCGTTTTCCCATCTTCATAAAGTTGCATCTTTTTCTCTTTTCTAAAAATACTATCATGGTCGCTGCTTAAAGGAGCTTTCATTTCTAGTTCCATCAGCTTAACTCATTCTAGCTTAAGTCATTCTAGCTTAACTCATCATTCAGCAGTGTTATTTTTTACTGTATCAGCAAAGTATCATTTTTTACTGTATATTTTCTACTGTATCTCTAAAAAATTTTGTTTGCTCAGTTTTTTCCCTGCATTTCAACCCTTTGGAACTTATGTATTTATTATATGTATTATAACTTATTTTATTTTAAAAACATTTCTCAAAATATTTTACTAACTATATTTATTGAAATCTATTTTTTTAATATTGTTATTTTTTACAAGATCATTATTGCTTTTGTTA
>NC_061167.1:47551269-47556269 GCF_022113875.1 Hydra vulgaris | reverse complement strand
ATTATCTGCCGCTATTGGTTACAAAGTAAAGTTCAAGTCGAACTTGACTCAAGTTTGCTTCTTGCATTCCACCCCAAATGCTGATCTGCGGTGCTCTGTGTTAAGACCGTAAGGACTTCTCGGAGAACCTTAATTAAATTTAAAAAAAAATCTAATATAAATACAAAATTATGATATAAAATTATACATATGGCACAACAATAATTGCTACAATTTTGATATTTTTTGCGGCTTGAGGCGTCTTTAGCTGTCTCTAGCTAACCCCTGGCGTTTCTGAAATAATTAGCTTCTAGCAGTGCTGACTGATTTAGGGAGTGGGGGATCTATATTCCTTGATTCCACAGTTTTAAAAGGCCCCCTTTTTTTAAGGAGAACATTTTTTCTTATTTTCTTTTTAAAGTAATATGTCAGATTAGGGTCCCTGTTTTAAAATAGACTCAAGCGCCAAAATTTCTTTACCCTGTCAATACCCTGTCAGGAATTCGATATCAAAATGATATCAAACTATGATATATATGATATCATATGATATGAGACGTTTATGATATCAATATAATACTAAAATGAAATCACTCATTGATATCATATCTTTTTCCTAAGATTTTACCTAAATACTTTTCCAGTAAAGATATAAATGACATACAGGAATTTTATTATAGATATACTGATGATGGTTTTTTAATCTGGCCAAAACATTTAGATATCGTTAAGTTTAAAAACTTTTTGACCGAAATAGATAATTCAATCAATTTTACAACAGACATGGGCAAAGAACTTATAATAGATAGAAATACTTATAATATTATTAATTTCTTAGACATATCTATCATTCTTGAAAACAACAGAAAAATAAAGACGGATATTTATTATAAAGAAACCAATACTCACGACTACTTAGACTACAACAGCCATCATCCTAATCATATAAAAAAGAACATCCCTTATGGCCTTGCTACAAGAGTAATTGTTTTCACATCTGATTACAATAAAGAAAAACAACCCTTAGCAGAACTAAAAACGTGGCTAAAAGAATGCAAATATCCTAATAATATTATTGAAAAAGCATTTCACAACGCAAAACTCCAAGGACCAGCACCCCAAAATCAATCAAAAGAAATTTTTCCTTTAGTTACAACTTTTTACAGCAATCTGAACTGCCAACCTTTTATTACTGAAACAAATCTTTTGCTTAATCCATCTTCAAATGAAAGAGTGAACGAAGTTTTTTCTAATGTCCAACTAGTAATTGCGTATAAACAACCACCCAATCTACTGAGAACACTTACTTCTTCAAAAATTCAATCAACCACTAAAGAAGTAGGATTATTTAAATGCAATGATAATCGTTGCAAAATATGTAAATTCTACCTTCAAGAAGTTAAATCATTTACGACATCAAAGGTACTATATGGAACATAAAAAGCCATATTACTTGTAATAGTAAGAATGTAATATATTATTTAAAGTGTTTGTCATATAACAAAAAAGCTACATACACCGGAAAAACAAATAACCTACAACTTTGCACTAATGTGCACATTTCTAGTTGTAGAACTGAGCAATCGACAGATAGGTTTAATAACCATGTATTGTCAACGTGCGCATAACTCCATTATAGAACCTTTTTTCCAGCTTTTTGTATTTGTGGAGCTAAAAAATGAAAAAAACTTAATTTCTTATGAGAAACATTTTTACAACCAAAAACATGATACTTTTAATTGACATTACAATATAGATTACAATAGTTGCTAACAGCAACATTAAATAACTATCATTTCCTGTTTTTTTAAAAAAATTATATTTTGTTGTTATAATAACAAAAACAGCACTACTGATTATTTTTTGAAAGGCCTCTAGTGCTAAAATTTATAATTAGAGTAATTTTTGTAAAATTAAAAGAAGAAAATATTTCTTTTATTGTTTATTTTGTTGACTAATTTTTTTACTTATTGGTTATAAACATATTTCACAGGAGAAAAAAGGCACATGTCACACATTTTCACTTTTGAGATAAATAAAATTTTGTCATTGAAAGTCCCTATGTTTGTTCTTACTGTATTTCTTGGGACACCAAGTGTTTTGTCTTATAGATCTATCACTTTTTTTGTATTTATGAGAAGTTCTCTGTCCAGATTGTATAATTTAATTAAATATGGAGGATTTAAACCAGGAGGAGTGGTCATGGACATGTGTCTTTTTTCCCTTTTACAGACGCTTGAGACTTTCTTCTACAAGCTGAATTGCAATGTACCCAGACAATGTTAAATGGATTATAATGCCTATTTTGCTGTGGTAAATGACTAGGAATGATGGAACTAAAGTTGATTTTGTTTTTTTTTATGCCTGTACGATTGATTATTCGAATATGGACACACCATACCAAAGCAGTTTTTTTTACAAAATTTATTACAAAAAAATCATTACTATTGATAGTGACTAAGTTTTTTTTTACAACATTTTGATGCAATAAGGCGAAGACTCCTCATCCGAATCTGATTTTTCCTCATGGAGGTTGTTTTGCATGCTGCTATCATGAGGAAGATTGTCAAAAAATGCATGGTGCCTTGGGTCGCAGAACCTTTTTAACACCTGCAGGTCCTCGAACTTGGCAAGAGATATTGGTCGTGGGTGAAGGTAATTCCTCTCCATGTCAGACTTCAACACTATTTCGATATTTGCTGGAAGAGTCCTCCTCCTAGGTGATACAACAGCAGACTCGAAATGCCCATGCCAATAGTTTCTGAAATATATAAGCATAGGATGGTCTATAGAGAAAACAACTTTTCTGATTGGACGGGTTGGCACAGGGCAGGTTGGTTTGAACAGTGGTTTCAGGTAGGCTGCTACTTTGAAGAAGCTCTCCTGGTCCATTATGATCACATTGTAAAGGAAAGGCCTCACTTGAGCACTCCTAAGTTCTTCCACCCACTGATCAGGAACATCAATAGGGTTTGTTTTGTTTACCAAGCTCAGATCCTGATCACATTCTATATAAGAATGACCACATTTCAATATTCCTCACATTCTGTAGAACACTAAGTTTAATGAAATGATACAGGATTGAAGCCACATTGAAGCCACGTCTGATCCACGTTTACCAACTGTTTCATCATATGTGTACACATTATCCCCGGCAAGCTCGTGAGTGTTAAATGAGTGCAAGGACAGCTGACGTCAATAAAATACATCGTTGGTGGTCTTGTTTGGTACAGGCAACTCCTTCTGAAAATCAAAGGCGATTGCGAGAGAATTTTGATCTTGTTTACATGCGTTCTTTGTCAGCTTTTTTCGCTTTTAGAATATTTCTGGTTTGCCTTGATGAAGCTCCTTTTCTGCAGAGAGTTTAGCCTTCTGTGCTTGTAAACCCTCTTCATCACCAGAACGTGCAAGAAGCTGAGAGTCAATGCTGCTAATTTTTGCTTAAAATTCATCACAAACAGAACAGGTGTCAGATCTAGGGTACCCGAATGAAATATAAAAGTTCTCGTTGAATATGGTTCTGTAGGACTCATATGAAAGGGTAACACCAGGATGCTGCTCACAGAAAAGATTAAATATTTTCGTAATATTGAGTGTTTCTGGCAGGTAGAGGCGACTAGACTTTTTGCGTAAGTAGTGAGATGAACGCCCCTTGAAAGAGCCAATATGAGCAATAACAAGTTCTCTCATATCTGCTGACAGCTTTTGGGCATGGTTGCTGTGCTTCCCTCGCTTGTCTTTTGGTGGAAATCCTGTAAGAAACACACACGACCGTAATTGTGAGACTACAGACAAAAATTTTAGAACAACAACAACAGTAAAACTACAAAAAGCACTAACAATAGCATACTACTATTTTGGGTTGTGAGGATCAGCTGCTGTTAGCATAACTAACGCTAATCCATTACGAATAGTTACGAATTGGCGTTAGTGCTAACAGAAATTTATTAGAGATTAGCAAAACTTCTCTAAAATTCTCCTAACAATTGTGTGCTTTACTTTTATCTCGCGGTGCCTAGATTCACCATCGAGTTGTGTAAAAATAGGCTATTATAAGAATAGCCTGTCAGTATCATATACTACTACTACTACTACTACTACTACTACTACTACTACTACTACTACTACTACTACTACTACTACTAATAATAATAATAATAATAATAATAATAATAATAATAATAATAATAATAATAATAATAATAATAATAATAATAATAATAATAACAATAATAATAATAATAATATCTGTTTTTGGTCTTCTTCTTGCAAGATTTAGCACACCAATTTATGTAGACAGAAAGGCGTCTTGATCATCTTTGTTTTGAAGCTCATTATCTCGCGGTGCCTACTGTAAAACAGTAATGAGGCGGTCTCTCTCTTCTCTTGTTGCGGCCTCAAAACATTAAAATCGTCTGCACTTACAGTCTTCTCCTGTTTGATGATTTGAATTACGTACTTTCTTCTACTGATCTTTTTTTCTGCCAGATGATCAACATTTTTTTGGCTTATTTGTAACGCATAAGGCGTCTTGATCTGCCATTTTGAGTAATGGTAAAATGGAGGTTGTGGATTGACTGAAGCTAGTCACATGACCATTCTAGGAATTGTTGTTTGTGACATAGGCCATTACAGTCTCCTTTACATTCTGGACTTGTGCCATTTTGCCATTTCTTTGGGTCTTTCTATAGCATTATATAGGTCTCTTTTATGTTTGATTTTACTATTCTGCTAATCTTCAGGCTTATGTTTATATAGTAGAGGACATAACTCAAAAAATTGGAAAATGTGACATGTGCCTTTTTTCCCTTGTGGAAAAATATTTTCTGTTTATTTATTTTTTATGTTTTTATTTAAATTTTTGGTATTTACGAGATTTTTACTATTTGTTATTGTGTGTTGATAATTATGAATTTACAATATTACTAATTCTAATGCGAAAGCCGTTTTGAACCGTTTAAAACGTTTAAAAAATGCAACTAATTTAAAAGCCGCACGATTAAAAAAATTTATTTTTTAAA
>NC_061167.1:47366269-47546269 GCF_022113875.1 Hydra vulgaris | reverse complement strand
ATTTTTGAAAATTTTCAATTTAAACTTATTTGCTTCATAACTTATAAAGATATTTTCTATAAAACTTTTTATGAATAAGTATAAAGTATTATTTTTGAAAGCATCATGTTATGGAGATTTTAGAACAAATTAATTTTTTTAATTATATGGTCTTGTTTACAAATAATTAATTGAACTATAAAGTAAAAAAGAAAAAAAAAAGCTTAAAGTTCACTGATAATTTTGGCAGTCACCGACGCTTCCCGACGCTTTATTTTTATAATTAATTAGTAGCTTAGGTGTCTATAAAAATGATTTGTCTATAAAAATCAGATGCGGATACGGATAAAAAAGTGGCGGTAAACTTTAAATAATGGTAAAATATATAATGGCAAAATATTACAAACAACTCTTCGGTTGTTTATAATATTTTGCCGTTACGACTTCATTGTTTACATAAATTTTGTTTACATGAATTCCAATAAATATAAAGTTGTTTGGTTTACCACTAACAACCAATCGGATTTGTTTAAAATTATGGTCTTTTTTTATACAAGTTTGATTGTTCTATGCCTTAGTTGCATTAAGTAATATCTATAGGCCTTTAAAAATGTTTTATTTTGCATTCTAGAAAGCTGGAAAAAATTAAAAAAAAAATAAGTTTAAACAAAAAGAATTAAACGCACGCGAAGCACTTTAACCACTTTGGCATGTTTTAAAGGAATTAAAAATAATCTGTATTGTATTAATGTTGTTAATGTATTAACGTGAAATCAATTTATTTATACATAATAACAAAACAAAATATATAAAGAAAAGTATGTTTTCAAAAATAATTCAACTAAGTTTGCATTGTCAATAAAGGGTTGGTAGATTAACCCAGGGGCGGATCTAGTATTTTAAAAGGGTGATGCGATTTCTTTTAAATAGAACCTTCCCTAAACATCCCTAGAGTTTAAGTATAGTCAATTTCAAAAGTGGAGGAACAGAAAAAGATGTAGCAAGGGTGGGGTGAACATGCCCTGGACGGCTTTTTTTTAGGAGTGACGCCGCTCTCTATGTCATTAAATAAAAACTAAATTTACTTTGTAATGCTTTTGGTGTATCTATTTTTTATAGAAATTTTTACAAATGTTGTCTTTTCTTGAGAGGCACGTAATGTTAAATAATATTGCCTAAGTAGTAATGTAATGTTGCCCTCCATTTCTGGATTCTTGCCTTTTCTTGATAAGCACATTATGAAAAGTAATATTAGGTTATTTATTAATGTAAAGTAATATTAAGTTAATTCATATTATAATTATTTCCTGCTGGAAAGCAGCATCTGCTATCCCTATTTTTAAAAATTCTGGAGAGCAATCCGATTCGCCTAACTACCGTCCCATTAGTCTTCTTCCTATCATAAGCAAGATTTTTGAATCTTTAATTAACAAACACTTAATCTCTCATCTTGAATCTAACAACTTATTTTCTGATCATCAATATGGATTTCGATCTTCTCGTTCTACGGCTGATTTTCTAACAGTAATAACCGAAAGGTTATATCGCGCATTAGAAAAAGGTGCAGAGGTTAAAGGCCATTGCTTTTGACATTTCTAAAGCATTTGATAAAGTTTGGCATTCTGGTCTTTTCCATAAGCTTTCTTCATATGGTGTATCTAGAAACATCTTTAAGATTATTCAATCCTTCCTTTCTAATCGTAGTATAAAAGTTGTCCTTGATAGACAGCACTCTTCTTCTTATTCTGTATCCTGAGGGGTTCCTCAAGGTTTAATCCTTGGCCCTATACTCTTATTAATTAACATTAACGATCTTCCAGATATTCTCACATCTAAGGTGGCATTGTTCGCCGATGATACTACCATTTATTCTTGTCACGATAAGAAGCCAACTTCCTCTGATTGCTTGTAGGGGGCATTTGAGCTTGAAAAAAATCTCACTTCTGTTACAGCATGGGGCTCACAGTGGCTGGTGAACTTTAATTCAGATAAAACTCAATTTTTTTCAGCCAATCATTATCGCAATAATTTAGACCTTCCTATATTTATGAACGGTAATGTACTCGATGAGTCATCTTCCCTTCATCTTCGAGGATTAACTCTTACTTCTGATCTTACTTGGAAACCTCATATCAAATCCGTTGCAAAATTAGCATCTGCTAAAGTTGCATCTCTATGTCGAGCTCGACACTTTTTTACTCTGAATTCTAATCTCCATCTCTATATATCTCAAATTCGGCCATGTATGGAATACTGTTGCCATATCTAGGGAGGACCTTCTAATGATGCCCCTTTTCTTTTAGACAAGGTGCAAAAACGCATTGTAAACATAGTTGGGCCTGCTCTTGCAACCAATTTTCAACCTTTGTCACATTGCCGTAATGTTGTTTTTCTTTCTCTTTTCTACAAATACTATAATGGGCACTTCTCTAAAGAGCTAGCGTCTCTTGTGCCATCAACTAAAATTCATTCTCGTTTTACTCATCATTCAATTAAGTCTCATCCTTTTTCTGTTATTATTCCTAAGTGCTCCAAAAACTCTTATTCGTCTAGTTTTTTTCCTCGAACATCAGTTCTTTGGAATTTGCTTGCTACATCTTGCTTTCCTGATTCATATAATTTTCAATCTTTTAAGTCGTCTGTCAATCGTTATCTTGCTCTACAATCTTCATCTTTTCTCTTACAGTAACTTCCAACACTAACTAGTTGTTGCTTTCAGCCTTGTTGGAAGCAAAGATGTTTATAACAAACAAAAAAAAACATGACATTAGTATCAACATTAAAGAGTTATTTTGTAAGACATGACAAGAATGTCAACATTGATGAATCACCTCATGAGACATGATATTGATGTCAAAATTGAGGAATCATCTCATAAGACATGACATTGATGTCAAGGTTGAAGAACCATGTCATGAAACATGAAATTCATGTCGACATTGAAAAATTATTTCATGAGACATGAAATTGATGTCAAAACTACTCAAAATACAGGTTCCAACAAAAAGCTAACAAATGAAAAAAGACAATCAATTCAAATCAAGAAAAGATTTTTTTTTTACCAAAAAAGTCTTAAAGAAACCATCACAGACCTTGCAAAAGATAAAAACTCTTCCAGGACACCAATATTATTCAGCAAAGAAATTGCAAGAAACTGATTTCAATTAAAAATGCATTAAAATGCAAAAACTCGCTAAAAATGTTTAGCTTGGCAAGCAATTTGTGAATGTGGTAAAAAAAGCTCTTGTTTTGTGACTACGTGAACAATTAACACCAAAATATACATAAAAGAATGCCTCAAGAAACGTCATTTGTTGTTTTTAAGAACATACATGGATAACCCGTTGTTTAGGCCCAATTTAGCATCACGTCACTTACTCTGGGACAACTTAAAACTAGCTTAAAGAATATAAAGTAGATTTTGTTGAAAAACACTGCAATCCACCAAATTGTCACGAACTACGTCCTATTGAAAAATACTGGACTCTTTTCAAAAGAATATTAAGGTTCAATGTAAAAAAAATCAAAAACAATAAAGACTTCAAAAATAAATGGATAAGAGCTACCAAGAAAGTCCAGCCGAAGACTGCCCTTGTAAACTTTGACACGTTTTTTAGTTTAATTTTAATTGCATTGTTATTTTATTCTTTCGTTTTCTCAAATCTCAAAAGTGATTTAAATCTTTTGAAAAAAACAAAACAAAAAAAAATTGATCAAGTAATAAATAAAATAAACCAACAAAATAATAAAAGATCAATAAAATAATAAAAGATCAACAAAAAATAAAAGATCAACAAAAAATAAATGACCAAGAACTTAGGTGGGTACAAGACCTATTTTAGACGTCTAAGCAACGAAAATACAAATTACAACGTTTAAAAACATGTTTTCATTTTATGCGTATTTTAGATACCTTTTTGCAGTAGAGTAAGATAAGGTTATTACGCCCATACCATTTAAAAACATTTAAAAACAACCATTTTAAAGTAAAAACAAGGAAATTTTTAGAAATTGTTTTAGATATTTAAATATAAAACCAACTTTATAAAAATTTATAAATATAAAACCAACTTTAAATAAAAAAATTTATAGAATTTATAAATATAAAACCAACTTTAAATAAAAAAATAGATAATTAACAATAAAAAAAAAAATTTATTCTTAAAATTTAATACATGAACAGATTTGGGACAACCCACCCATTTCTAATAAAATTTCAAAATGCAGTTTTATTACAAGTATTTTGAAAACACGTATAATAAATACTAAGAAACTAAAAATATTATTTACACATAAAAAGATCAAGAAAAATTTTGAAAAATTAAAAAAGCAAATAGGAGAAAAAGGGTAGCCGAAAAATCTCCCCAAAACAATCCTCCGTGAAAGAAGTTCCCTGCGAAAAAATCCCCTAGAAAAAAATCCGTGGTAAAATTTTTTTACAGGGCATAAAATAAACGATAATATCTTTATTTTATGGCCTGTAAAAAAATTTTACAGCGGATTTTTTTCTTGGGGATATTTTCTCAGGGAATTTCTTTCACTAAGGATTGTTTTGGGGAGATTTTTACAGGGAGATTTGTTCCTCCCACCTTTTTTCTCTTATTTGCTTTTTTAATTTTTCATGAAAATTTATGAAAAAATGAAGGAGTAAGGTTTTTGTAGTAACATAATAGTAATGTATATGTATAACTGTTATATTGATATATCGTCGATATATCGTCGATCAATAGAATAGTTGTTTATAGTATAAATACTTTATACATTCATAATATGTTACTAGAAAAACCTTAATCCTTTGTTTTTTCATAAATCGACTAACAAATTGTTAGAACATGCAAGGAGTGTACATTCATTGACTGACAATAAAGTCGAACATATATGAAGTGTATATATATCGGCTGGTAAATAGGTAGAACATGCAAGCCGCTACATCGACTGGTGGTTTTGGTTTGGGCAAGCAATCTATCAACTTTAAAAAAGTATTTAAAATAATAATAATTTTTTGGGAGGAGGGGGGTGGAGGATTTTTTTTTCAGGGGGATTTTTTCCGGATGAAATTTTTTCCAAGAACCAAATAAAAGGTTATTTTTCAAAGCTCTTAGTACATTCAATAATAATAATAATAATAATAATAATAACAATAATAATAATAATAATTGAAGCTGTGTTCTTGAGAGTTTCAAGAAAGAATCTAACAACTGTAGATGTTAGATTTTAACAACTGTTTTTCGCTAAACTTTTTAAGTTTATTTTTAAAATCAATTACTGAATTAGCGTTAACAACTTCACTGTCCAAACGATTCCAATTTTCAACTATACGGTTCGTGAAGAAATGATGCCTCGGCAAACATACTGCCTTCGCAACCTTTGATTGTGTCCTCTAGTTAGCCTACCCAATACTTCTGGTTCACGATGCCAATTGATAGTATCAATTTTGTTCATGAATTTGTACATTTGGATAAGATCACCTTTTTCCCTTCTATTTGATAGATTTTGTAAGTCCATTTTCTCTAATCTTTGCTCGTAACTGTCTTTCTTTTTTTTGTAGCCAAATTTTGTAGCTTTTTGCTGAATTTTTTCTATTAAGTTTATATCTTTAATAAAATATGGGTTCCACACTTGAAAAACATATATAATAATAGAATAGTAATAACAATATAAAGTAATAAAATAACAATATATATAACAATAGAAAGTAATAAAAAGACCTTTTGTTTCATTTTTTATCTTTTTATTTCTTTTTATGTAATAATTTTATAATTTAACTTTTTTATTATAAAACTCTGCCGTTTCACAAAGATTAAAAATAATCATGAATGAAGAAATATTTGGCAAGAAAAAAATTACTGAACACTTTAACAAGTTTTTTATAAACAAAATATTTAGCAGTAGAAATAACTCCTAGAAATAACTCTTAGAAATAACAGCAGAAATAACTCCTAGAAATGAAACATATTAATCCTGTTTTAAAAGACTCGATGAGTTAAAACTGTAAATAAACTTTCAACAAGTTTTAATGCACTTAAAAAAAATTAGAGAGTAATGTTAATTTTCTAAAAGCTGTTTTTATTATTAAATTTTAATGTTATTAAATTTTAAATTAAATTTTAATGTTATTAAATTTTAAATTAAATTTTAATGTTATTAAATTTTAAATTAAATTTTTAATTCTCTTTTTCATTTCAATCTTTCAATAACAATAGGTTTTTTTTTTGTCAATTAAAAAAATAACGAAGTTCTTGTATACAAAAATGGCGACGGTTCTATATTATCTTCATCTAATCTATATTTCTTCTTTCTTGTTTTTCAAAGTTGCTCCAGCGCATTATCAGTTACAGACTACATAATTTTCTTGAAAAATAAATCTTGTTTATCAAACAGTTTAGTTCTTGAAACGGGTGAACTCATCATGTAATAACTGATTTAGTCAACAGCAATTTTTAGACGGATTTGCTAACAAATATTAAACTTTCGGCTTGTCCATCAACTTTTCAAAAACTTTTGATTCTGTTGAAATCCTCTGGCACAAACTAAAAACATATAGAGTTATAAACTGCAACCTGTTACTAAGCAACTGCAACCTGTTACTAAGCAACTGCAACCTAACCTTTCAAAGTTATCTTAAAAATAGATAACTAGAAGTATCATATGACTCAACATGTACAAAGTTAGAAAAAATTAGATATGGAGTTCCTCATGGCCCTATTCTTTGACCCAGGCAAATTTTAATTTATGCAAATGATATTTAAAGAAAATTTTCAGTGAGACAGCGCAGTATTTGTGCTGTGGATGAGATAAGTTTAAATTTTCAAATAAAGTGGGTTTTCATAGGGAAAAGACATATCACTTAGACTTTATTCCAAATTAAATAAACTAATACTTTGTGTTTTTTGTTTGTTGTTGTACAATAATAATAAAAATATAAATATAATAGAAACAATAATAATAATCATTGCGTTTCACAAGTTTGCCATGGTAAACTTTATAAACAACTATATTAAATTTGGTTTGAAGAAAAATTTGATTTAGCAAATCATTATTTCTTAGGGTTTTATTGACAGGTTTGCTGAAAACTTTAACAAAATTTTTATAAACATAGGAAAAACTTTAGCAGTAGAGATAATCCCTGGTAATAAAACATTCCAATCTTATTTTAAAAAAGCCCCTAATGTAATGGATAAGTCGGAGCAATATGTTAATGAACTTCAAGAATATTTTAATGTGACTTATAATAAATAAGAGTGCTAGGTTTGACAATAGCAATGTTAATGTTCTAAAAGCTGTTTGATGTTAATAAAATGTTGGGAACTAAATTATTTGATAAAAATGCAATCAATGTGATATTTCCATGTAGTTTTTTTTATTCATCCAAGAAAACTCTTTAAAACTTTGTAACGCCATCTCTTTTAATCTAAATTTGCTCGATAAAAAATTAGAGGCGCTTTTCATAGTGTGCGTCTAAAACTAAAAGATTAAACAATTACTGGAGTTTTTTATTACATGTGCTTTTTAGGAAAAAATTTCTGTGCAATAAATGATTTAAGAATTCTTTGATTTTAATCATTTTCTAAAAGCCGAAATGAAATATAATTAATCTTCATACCATTTACTAAAGTTATTTAAATATTATTAGAATGTTGTAATTCAATTTGTTACTATTATTATTACTTTTATTACTAATAATTTTTACGTTGTTTTAATTCAAATACTTATATACAAAAAGTTAAAAAGAAGACTTGCCTAAACCCATTTTTAACATCCTCACTTATAGGTTTCAAATAAATTAACTACATTAAATTCTCGAAAAAAAAAAAAAAATTTTTTTGTTGAAAATTTAATGTAGATTACTTTGATGTAGGTTACATTGTTTATTCTATAGATATGTTGTCCATTTTCTTTGTTAACACAGAAAATTCTAAAAGAAAAGTCTAACAGGTAGAATTGAAATGGTTAACATTCCTAGCTACCATGACCCGTTTTACGGGTTCCCTATTTCTAGTAATATTAATGACGATGATAATATTAATAAAAAGAATAATAATAATAACAATAATATTAATAAATAATAATAAATAATATTAACAAATAAAAATAATAATATAATAATAATAATAATAGTAATAATATTAAAAATAATAATAGACTGCCTGCCTGCATTACAACACTCAGTTGATAAACGTACACTACGTTGTGCCTACTTTTTATGTAATTCTGTCTGTAAAACAAAAATGAAAAAATTATAAAATAAATTATATTAAAATGAAATAAAAATATAAAAAACAACAAAAACATTTTTAGTCGATAAAGTGGCGTTTTTTTAAAAGAACAATCAAAATTAATAATCTCATTAATTATTTTGTAAGTTTCTTGTTTTGAATAATTCAGAAAATGATTGCTTAATTACCCAAGTAAATTTAAAAGCCGTTTTGACTACTTGCTGCATACTTCAGTCTGGAAGCTTAGAAATATACATAAAATATATATATAATCGAACTATGTAATAAATATTGACGAATATAGTCGGGTAGTCGGGTATTTGACACAATTCACTCGTGTGAATTTTAGTTTTGAGGACCTTTTTTTTATGGGAACCAGTCGGTACTTTTTAAGGATTCACCACTTTTCCTCATTTTATTTGTAGAATCACCTCTGTATGTTTGTGGTTTAAACAATATGTATATAAAAACATTACTGTTTGAGAGATTATTTAAAAAAATTAAAAAAAAAATTAAAACTATTGATGCATATACGTTGTGCCAACAACGTATAAACAAGATAGTAAGCCACTGAACATGTTTACTTTCATTCGACAATGTAAATCTCGGATGATTAATTATTTGTTTACGGTTGGACAATTTCATAGTACTTACAACATCTGTAATTGTGCAAATGTTTCATGGAACTTTATTTAATCGTTGTACATGTTGCATTTTATGATTGTTATGTTCATAGTGTATACAATGTGTTGTATTGATTTTACTTGTATTTTCAAATCTTCTTTATATTAAGAGTAAAAATATTTTTTGTTGAATAGAAAATTATAATACTATATTAAAGCTTGTAACTGTTGTGAGTATTACGAAGTAACTCATTATCACGGAGTTGTTAATTGACTTGTTAATAGGGAGGTTTTAGTACAAGGAAATTAAAGTGTATATATACATACACATAGGAGTAATAATTAAGAAAGTTTAAAGAACAAAAGAGTTATGATAAATGATTAAAATTTTTTATTTAATTAAATATTTAAAGTATTTTGTCTATATTAGCTGATGAGGTAGTCAACGTGATGCGTAATGAGGTAACCAACGTTATTGCGTAATGAGGTATTCAACGTGATGCGTGATGAGGTAGTCAACGTAATGTGCGATGCGGTAAATAAAGTGATGCGAGTCAATCAATATGCACAGGGGTATTGTGTCTGGGTATGCTAAAGTCAGTTTGTTGTAAAATTTGACTGGCTTTCCAAGCAAAATAATCTATACAAGATAAGAAATTTTTCTCTTTTTTTATTTTAAGACAAAAGTGCGTTTACTAACACAGAAAAAAAAAACTAAATACGCACGCTTGTTTTCAAATAAAGTGTACTCATTTCGTTCGTGATTAAACACAAAAATAAATCATTTAAGATAAAAAAAAAACGTGTAGAAAGTAGAAGTTTCCAAACTAGAGTCCTCATAAGCAGATTCAGATCTCAGGAAAGTATTGTCATTAAATTGCGTCCGAATATTAGGAGCCTTTTGCTATGGCAACAGGCTTATTCGTGTTGAAATATTGTTTATTACTATGAGTTTCTCAACTTTTAATTTAGGTTTAGATTTTAGTTTAAGTGTGGAAAATCTGTTTCCGCTATGAGTTTCTTAACTTTTCTGAATGTATAATAAGGGTCAAATCCTGTTGAAATATTTTTCTTACATTTGGTAACAGTTTCATTTCCAGAAATAAATCTACACCCAGAACCACAGTGTAAACAATGATTAGTAACCACTTGTAACATTAGTAACCACAGTGTATGCAACAAATATCAGTTACCAGGTGGAGTGTTTTTTTTTTGATCCAGCAACAGATAAAAATAGAATAAACAAAATAAGTTTGAACAAATATAAGCTTATCTTTCTTTTCCAAAAAAAACTAATCGCTATTATTTTTTAATGAAAAAATATAATACAGATGACATTTTGGTTCTACATAGTTGTTTTTTGCTGGCTCGTCATCTATACTGCAAACGCAAAAGATGAGTCAAAGATTTCGTCTCCAAATTTTGCTGATGCAATAATTGAGGTAATTACTATTATTTTTGTTGTTTTGTTTCGAATCATTTCAAAACTAATAAAATAATAAAAAAGTTAATTAAATAATTTTTGTTTACATATGAGAAAAACAAAGAACTTGTTTTTTGAACTTCGTTTCAACTTTATTATCTAGTGTAACCAATTTTTTTAATATAAGGTTTTTGATTTCTTTCAACTGAAGATTGTTTTAGACTGAAAATTTTTTGTTGTTTTTGTAACATTTTAAATTTTAACAGTAAATTAACAAATTTTCTCTGCAATGATTTGAACATTTATTGTTGTTATTGTCATTTATTGTTGTTATTTTTATTTATTGTTGTTATAGTTATTAAATGTTGTTATTGTTATTTATTGTTGTTATTGAAACTTTATTTTGATCTAATTCAAGTTTTTTTTTTTACAAATTCAATTTTTAATTTCACACTCTTTTTATACTTTTTTAACTTGAATATTATCAACTATGGATACGAATTATGAATCAGATCTTGCTAAAGTATTGAAAATAGCTAAGAAATTGTTAAACTCATAAAGCAAATTTATTAATTAAAACTGATAAAGACAGATTAAAAGAATAGGTCATTAAATGAAACTATTACCATTTTATAGGAGGTAAAACATATTACTTTATAGAGGGTAAAACATGGATTAATAACTTAACTGCGCCTGTTTTCTAAAAAGTTTTTTTACTTAAAATTAAATAATCTGATTTTGTACTAAGTAATCTACATTTCATTTTTGAACTTTGATCTTTGATTTGCTTTTTTTTTTTTACCTGTTTTGTAAAACTTACTTTTAAATAAATTTTTATTTTCTTGTCATATGTACTAGTTTCAACTGGCAAGTGTAAATACTTAAAAAAAAATTTTTTATCTTATCATGGTATTCTATAATTTATGGGCAATTCCACAAAACACGTAACGTAAGTTAAATTACATTCCAGTAAGAAGTTCGCCATCTTTTTTCCTGAGACTTTTTAGTTTATTTTGTTCTACAGAGTCTGAAAAACAAATTAGCAAAAAGATTTTGAAACAGGTGAAAAGAAGGCGAGCTTATAACTGTAACGAAATTTAACTTAAGTTAAGTATTTTGTGGGTATGCCAATAAGTTATGGTATACCATGGTAAGATTGAACATTTTTAAGTTCGAAAATGTGTCCAGGTTCGAAACGAGCTCTGTACACATTTTCACGTCACAGTAAGGAAGGCAACGTGAACTTCCTGGTTAAATGCACTTCCGCGATGCTCTGTGACAAGACCGTTAGGTCTTCTTGGGGCACCTTAATAACAAAATAAAAAATTAAAAAAAAAAGTTTTTAACTTTAAAAGTTTTTTTTAAGGGTGCAGTTGTGCCTCACAGTGGGGGGGAAAACCGTTTTTTTTACTAAGTCTAGTTTTTGTACAATAATATTTTCAAAAACCATTTAACTTTTTAAAAAAAAAAAAAAAAAAAAAATGTGGTTATATAAATAAACTGTTAAAAAACACATTTCGTTTTTATCTTCATATAACATTAATCCAAACATTACGGAGGCGGTTATGCCCCCACTTCCCCTATATATAAAAAATATTCTTATCCCCATCCCCAACCATGTTTGACCCTATTTTAAAGATTTATAATCTTCTTTATTTGTCTATCTTTTTTACATCGTAGGGCAAAATTTCAGCAATTTTGAATACTATTTAAAAAAAAAATTAATTTTGATCAAATTTTAAGTTATTCCTGACCACTGTGCAGCTCATATCAATTTCTATACGATATTCAATTTTACAATCTATTTTGTTATTTTCAACGCTATTATCAACTAACTCATTATCTAAATGAAGTAAATAATTTTCATCAACCATTAAACCTTGTTCTATTTCAATTGGATCAATAATAGCATCTTGTTCAACATCAGAATCAAAATCAAGTGATTCAGTTTCACTGATTATTACCAGCATGAAAACTTTATAAAATTTATTTAGCAGTTTTTATAGCACTGCAACGAATCTTACGTTTTGATTAAATATTTTTTTTTACACTTTACTATTCTTAACAAAAATATGTTTAGCTTTAAAAATATTAGGCCGAACGACTTTTGTTAAGAAAATTGAAATGGGACTCATTGGTCCCACTTCAATTTTCTTAACAAAATATGCAAACCTCTTTAACACTTAAACTTTAATATATAGTTACACGTTAAACAAGCTCTAAAAAATTTTTTTAACAAATAAAAGTTAAATATAATAGGTTTGCTTTTTCAAAATAAACATACCTAATATCCTTAAATGGCATCATTTGACATCAGATCTAAAATGAAAAATAATTGTTGATAAACAATTAAGGGATTGTCCATAAATTACACAACACTAAACATATTTAAAAAATAGAAGTCATTTGCTCTTATATCAGGAGTTGTGGCGCAGTGGTAGCCCAACTGCCCCAGAAACACAGGACCCGTGGTTTAAATCCCACATTAGGGCAAAACCTACCTAAATGTGGGATCTATTAGGAAGGAGGTGTGAACTTCCAATTAAATGCTCATCCGCGGTGCTCTGTCATAAGACTGTAAGGACTTCTTGGGGCACCTAAATAAATAAAAAAATTAAATTAAAAATTTTGCTAATTTTTTTTTTTTAATAGTAAAGTTTTTAACAGATTGTTTAAAACATTTCCGCAATTCAAAACTAATTTAAAATATCCACCGTTCATAACTCGTCATTAATTTATTCTAATTATACGTAAATATGCATTTATTTTTTATTTTTTTACAATTAAGGTTTACAATAAATTGTATAGGCATAAATTGCCTGTCAACCTGGTCTCATATAATATTTGAAAACTATAGAAATTTTATAACTAAAATAAAATAAATGCAGATTAGTCATAGAGAAGCCATTCATTTTTTAAATGCTTGTCTAGGAGTAGCTTAAATGATTTTAGTGATAAAGCGGTTACAATCTCATTAGGAAGAGAGTTCCATTTATTAACTATTCTTAGAGAGAAAAAGTTAATGCGTAAATTTAATCGGGAAGAATGTTTTTTTAGTTTATAGATATGACCACGAGTAATAAAATGGCTATCAATTTCAAACAGACTTCTATCACCATTGTTTTCTTTGCACCATTTAGAAACGTTAATTAGATCTGCGCGAAATAGCCTATATTTAACAGTTGTCATATTTAGCGCCAATAATCTTTGTTTATATGGTATATCATATAACCCTTTATTTCTTTTTAAAGCTCTTCTTAAAACACTTTCTAATTGTTGTTTGTCTTTGTGAAGTACAGGGTTACAAACTGTTCCACAGTATTCTATGTGAGGGCGGGCTAGAGCTGTAAATAGTTTTTTGAAGGATGATAAATCTGGATAAAATGTAAATGTTCTTTTTATTATTCCTATTATTTGTGTTGCTTTGTTAACTTGAATAGTTGTGTGTTTTGAAAATAATAAGTTTGAATCTATGTGAACGTTTAAATCTCGTTCACAATTTGTGGGTTTAATGTTTACTCTTATATTTTGTTCTGGATCATGCATATTATAAGTATGGGATTTTTTGTTGTGTCCTAAGTGTATTACAGAACATTTACCAATGTTAAATTTCATTCCCCATTTTTGAGACCATAAAACAAGAGCGCCAATGTCATTTTGTAATTCTTGCGCAGATTGGGTACTTTTAATAGATCGGAAGATTTTGGTATCATCAGCAAAAAGAGCAGCTTTTGATTTGATTAATTCAGGGATATCGTTGACATATATAATAAAGAGTAACGCTTAAAGGACAGAGCCTTGGGGAACTCCACTTTTAACAGACACCCAGTCGGAATAATTACCGTTTATAACTACTCTTTTTCTACGGTTTTCCAAAAAAGTTTGTTATCCAATATAGTATTGAACCATTTATACCATAAACTTTAAGTTTAGAAATAAGAAATTTATGTGGAACTTTGTCAAAGGCTTTTTCAAAATCGAGATAAATGTTGTCGATGGGAATATTCTTATCAAGTGATAATGTCCAATAATTAATTACAGTTAAAAGGTTAGTTAAGCAGGAATGGCCTAGACGAAACCCATATTGGTGTGGACTTAATAAGTTATTGCTAATCAGGTGTGTCATAATATGTTTTTTTTTATAATTTTTACAAAGATTTTTATTGAGGTACAAGTCTCTTTTTTTGAATATGGGTGAAATTGTTGCGTCTTTCCATATTTGGGGTATTGATCCACTCTCAAGGACTTTGTTGAAAATAGTAGATAAATGTTTAGACATTTGAGAGCAAGTGTTTATAAAAACTATTGGGTGTAATTCGTCAGGGCCTGGTGATTTAGATGCGTTTAGATTTTAGAGGTATGTTTCTATATTTTTTGGACTTAAATCAATATTGTTTGAAAGTGGGTTTACACTTTTATATGTTAAGTTAAATGGCGGTATTGTTGTTATTTTTTCGTTTGAAAAAGTAATAGGAAAATAACTATTGAATAGATGACCTTTATCTCGATCAGTAGTTGCAACAATGTTATTGTATTGGATGTCACGGAATGTCTCTTTGTTTTTTCTTTTTGATTTGACATATGAGAAAAAGGCTTTTGGATCTTGATTGATGTTTCTAGCAAGTTTTTTTTCAAATTCAATAATTGCTTTTCTACACACTGCTTTTGTTTTGTTTTGTGAAATGCAATACTCATTATATGTTTCTTCATTTCTGTTTAGTATATATTGACGAAATTTTGCTTGTTTGTCTTTAGGTTCATGGATTATTTAAGAGTCAATCCATTATGAACGTTTTATATTTTTAATGTTGGATTTTGGTATGTTATTGTTTATACTAGTTTTAAGTTTATTGAAAAATATACTCCATAATTGGTCCGAGTTGGATGTTGGACAAAAGTTTAATGTTTGCAAGGTCTTCATTAATTTTATCATAGTTCCCTTTTGTATAGAAATATTTTGTAAAGTATGGCGGTATATCTATAATAGATTCAATTGATATAGTAAAGTATAGTAATTGATGATGACTTTTGCCAATGGGTGCTAGATGAGTTAAAAGGGAAATCATGTTTTCATCAGAAGTAAATAAGAGGTCAATTGTAGTTGGATTTTGATTTTGTCTTATGTGTATTGCATTTGAAATATGTTGGGTTAGAAAAGAATCACGAATATTTTCAGTAAACATAATTGATTTAGTGGCATTTGTTTTAATTTGTTTTGGATTTTGCCAACTTATATCTGGGTAGTTGAAATCTCCGCTAATAAGAATGTTTAGATACTTATTAGAAAGTTTGGCGATGTGGTGATTTATGCAGTTTATGTTTTCATCGTTACTGTTTGGTGATATGTAATATAAGCTTAATATCAACTTAGAAGTTTTTGTTGTAATTTCACAACTGAGTGATTCGGATGGAAATATATCAAGATTAAATATAAAAGACTTTAGTTTGCAATGTATAAATATTGCTAAACCTCTTTTGCAGGAATTATTGCTGTGGTTTGTATATAGTAAGTAATTTTCAATAGCAAACTCGAGATTGTTAATTTCAATTTTTTTGTTTTTAGGTAGAGTTTCTATTTGAAAAATAATTTGGGGTTTCAGATTATTTACAACTTGTTTGAGCTCATGGCGTTTATTTAATAGAGAGTCAATGTTTGTGTAGATAGCTTTTTAAGGATTTAATTTCAGTAATTTTTTTACTGGTTTGTAAATTAATCCAACTTTTTAAATAGTTTTTTTATATTTTTCGTTTACTAAAATTGACTTTGATGATTTCGTTGCGCCTAATGCACTATCGAAGTGGTGAGTTTGATTCAATTTCTAGGAGTAATTGATTTTTTTTATTTCTTTCTTTTCTTAGTTGAGAATCGATTTGCCTTTCGGCGAGAGTCATATCCGGATTTATGAAGACATTTGTATAGTTTATGTTTTTGCGTAATTCCCTTGATGCAAGTAAAACTTTATTGCGTTCGCAGTTTTCAGGAAGTACGGCAATAATAGGGGGAGGAGTTTTGGTGTCTATTTTGTTTTTTAATCTTATTATTTTTATAGGTTTTTCATTACCTTTTCCAATTTCCTCAAATACCTCGTTAATTATTTTTTTGTCGTCGTTGTTTTTTTCAAGTTCATTTAAATTATTTGATTCTGGAATTCCAAAAACGATAATGTTCTTTTCACACTTTTTTTTTCTTCCTGTTCAGATAATATAGTTTTTGTAAATGAGTTTACAACAATAGCTTTTTCTGCAGATTTATTTTTATTATTAAGATTTGACCAAAATGTAGCTGAACTATTTTCGGTTTCTTTTTTCGATTTTAATAATTCAATTCTTTTTATAAGACGTTGAATGGTTTCATTCTGATAACCTATAATATCGGATAGTTCCGAATAACTTAGTTTACCTTGTTTAATCATGAATATTGTGATTTCGTCGTGTCGATTTTAGTGAAATTAGGATTATATAAAAAAAATAATAATATACAACAATAATAATAATAAATAACAAAAAAATTATTAAGCAATTGACAGCAAGAAAAATATAAATAAATAAAAAAATACTAAAATATATATAATGCAATTAAGAAGTTAATAAGATATTTTACAAATAGAGCAAAAGTAAATAAACGTTCAAAATAGGATAAAAATATATATGCAAAAAAAAACGCTATAGACTTTATATAAATAAAGAAAACCTTAAACAAAATTTTATCAAATAGGGATAAAATAAAGCTGTCAAAAAAAAAAAAAAAAAAAAAAAAAAAAAAAAAAAAAAAAAATAGAAAAAAATATAAGCTTAGAAATAAAGAATATAATAGTTCAGGAAAACAAAATATTATTAATAGATTTAAGAATTGATAATAGATATATAAAATGCAATTAAGAAGTTAATAAGATGTTTTACAAATAGAGCAAAAGTAAATAAACGTACAAAATACAATAAAAATATATATGCAAAAAACTTTATAGACTTTATATAAAAAGAAAACCTTTAACACAATTTTTTTTTAATCAAATAAGCATAATATAAAGCTGTAAAAAAAAAAATAACTAGAAGTATAAGCTTGGGAATAGAGTATATAATAGTTTAGGAAAACAAAATATTGATAATAGATTTAAGAATTTATAATAGATTTAAGAAGCTTAAATCTTACGCTGAAAAAACACGTCTTATCACTTTGAAAGTGGAAGTCGAAAAAGAATACCGCCGTTAAAGAGGACAAACAAACGTAAACAAATAGTTCGGCAATGTCACAGAAAGCAAATATTTGTTTCAAATGAATTTGCTTGATTCGAATGCAAAGCAAAGATATTTAGAAAAAAATTAAATTACATATATTTAATTGAATCGCATATATTTATCAAATAAGAATAAACAATAACAATTTTGTCTAATGTGCATAATCCAGAATCTTTAGTATATAAGTAATCTATTGGCATAATACTTTGCAGAACTTTATATTTGTTACGTAACAATCAATTACTCTCTATTTGTGTATTTGAACAGAGGCAATTTTCCAGGTTGTTTCTACTTTTGAACAAGTTAATTGTAAATTTTTTTTTGAAAATCCTGGAACACAAAAAATTAAATTTTATTTTCTAAATCCTGGAACACAAAAAAATTAAAAAATATGAAATATGGAAAAATAAAAATATAAAATTTAAAAAAATGAACCATTGTCAAAAAGTTATTGTAAAAATTTAGGCATTTATATCGGAATATATATGTAAAACTTATGTGGAAAACCAGTTTATATTATGAGCTTACTTATTATGCAAAAATAGTATAAAAAATTTGTAAATAATTATTATTTTGAAATGAATTTTATATAAAAAAAAAATCTTGGAATCTTTAGCTCCCCACTAAAAACTAACTCTCTCAGCAATGTTAAAACCTCTATCAGCTAAAATAACTTTTCCAGAAAGAATGTTTTTTAAAATTAAACAATGCTCTGTTAGGTATTTAACGCTAACATGTCTTCCCCAAGCTTTAGAAACAAATACTCCTATTTAACAGTATTGTGATGATTTAACAGTATTGTGATGATTGTACTGTGACCAAGAATTCAACAGTATTGTGATGATTGTACTGCGACCAAGTTGCTGCTTTTGTGGATAGATTAAATGGTTTATTTTTGAATATTTAGAGCAAGGAGTTAGCGTAGAGCATAAAACAAGTTTAAACCTGGACTGTTTATGATAAGAGTTCAAATCCTACCACTGCTAACTCACTGGTATATGTCTCTAATAGATAGATTTAAATGCAATCTCATAAGTGTGTTAAAACTGAGTTCTCATTTTCAGTTATAAGAGATTTTAAAAACTGAAATAAATAACATAAAATTTTAAATTTGGCAACCCAGTGTTAAATGTTACTTTTGAATCTGTTTCAAACCATTCAATAGCTTTCACGTGGAGTTTGACTAAATTTGCATGCAGATCATAATTAAGTTTGTTTTTATATATAAACTCAGTTTCTATTTGATTGATATTTTTGACAGTCATATTTGTTTGAACACTCACATCTACTAAGTTTTAACTATATTAAATGAGCTTGGTAATTTATCCTTTAATTTAATGCTAGGTAATAATTTGTCTTGCTGAATGAGCTATGAATTGAACCTCAAACCTCATTTTGAGTTATGGCTCAAAACTTTGAGGTTTTAAAAAATGTCTGCGTTTTTTAAAACCTTAAAAGCCATAGCTCAAAATGAGGTTTAATTCATAGCTCATTCAGAAAGACAAATTATTACCTAGCATTAAATTAAACTATAAATTACATAGCTCATTCAGTAAAACAAATAAGTTCTCTCAGTCCTCAAAGATTAAAAAAAAAACTCTCTAGACCACTCAGATCCTTTATCTCACTCACTATCTCCTAATAAGTCTTATTATAGCCTTGGAACCTTTTTATTTTCATTGAGGCTTTCTTGATAATATCTTGAGATTAACAATTTAATGACAATCAAAATAGATTTCAATTTTTTCATTTTACTGTTACTTGTTAACTATTAACAGTTAGCAAGTATGCAAAATTATCTGTTAACAGATAGTACTACTAACTGTTAACTAAGCAACTTGTTAACAGTTAACAAGTAAGCAACAGAAAAATTCTATTATACATTAGTAGGAAATGGTAAGGCTTGGACTAATCGGTCTTGATATGGACTTTATTGAAAGACTTAAGTCTTTCAATAAAGTCCGGCATGTCATATGCTGCTCTTCTCCATACCTTAAGCTTGACTTACTGGGTGTATCTAGTAAAGTTTTCTAAAATTAAAGTTAATGTTGATGGATAAAACTCTCTTCTTTATCAATCATCTTGATAACCTTACCTCTAAAATGGCTGTGTTTATATAAGGTTGTTATATTCTTAAGAACTATGTATTTGAATTAAATAATTGATGTCAATCACATTAAAAAAATACGGTTAAATGAACTTAAGTTATTCTAATTATATTTAATTGATGTGTTATAAGATCTGTTGTAGATCTTGAATTTTGTTTGACTTATTTTAATATTTGATAAAAGCTGAAAATCTTTAATTTAGACTTATTTATTACAATTTCACAACAATTTTATCAATTTATATTATTATTTACATTATGGATGCAAAAAATATTTAATAAAGTAGTATGCGACAAACCAAACGAAAAAGAGCATATATACTGGAAAAAAATGCTATCAATTTATTCAGTTAAAGCTAACATAGACGAAGATTGCAAACTTCAAGTTTTATTCGTACTATCTGGTTTGAAGGCTTTAACAATAATCAAAGATACTACATCATATCATGATGCAATCAAAATACTTGATAACAAATATCAAAGACAATCAACACCTATTATGATGCGCCACAAGCTTTGCTCTTTTAAGCAACAAGATGGAGAAACAGTCGAAAGCTTCATGAGTAGCCTGAAACAATTTGCAAGGAAATGTCCAACAGAACCTCTAACAGCAGAACAACATATTAATTTACTTATTTGCAACACTTTAGTTGCTGGAATTTACTCACCTTCTATTTGACAACGACTCCTTGAAGCTACAGAAGACAATTTCGAGGCACTTTATAAAACAGCTCTAACATTGAAATCAGCCACCAAAGATGCTCTTAATTTGGCAACAACCACGACAACTAATACTACGTTACCAACTTTTGTCGCAAGTCATTACCTTATGAAATCTCATTGCTACTGATGCGATAATGATCCGCATTCAAAATGCCCAACGCAAAATTCCACCTGTACACATTGTCAAAAAAGGGGCCACTGGGCAGCTGTCTGTCTCTCAAAGAAAAAAAATAAAACCTACTCTAAAGCAGCAGTTGTCAAAGATTATCAGGAAGAAAACGATAACACAATAGTATCTACGGTCATAGCAGCAATCGACTTACCTGGTAGACTTATTAACATCACCATTAACAAAAATATAACACAGGCACTGATAGATACTGGCTCCGATAAAATGTTTATTACATCAGAACTTCTTCAACATTGGAACCTTTCTTACGATACTCAATCTACCTCAAAGGTATCATTGGCAGATAATTTAACATTAAAAGTTAAAGGAGTCTTCCAAGGCTCATTGTTATTAGTTTGCGAAAAATTGTTATATATTAATTTTTCTATTTTATAACAAATTATGCAAAAAGATAATTTATGCATCAAATTTATAAATACAGATGTAAAAATGGTTGATATATTTTTATATTAGTATTTATGAATTTTATATGTATTTTTATGAAAATATTATTATAGTAACAGTATGAAAATACTTTAAAGGGAACTGTAAATCTACAGTTATAGATATGCTTTAGGCTTTTAGGCAACTATAGGTAACTGTAGATATGCTTAAGACTTATTATAACTATATTATGCTTAAATCAACTTGAGTTATTCTAATTATATTTTTTTGATGTGTTATAAAATCTGTTTTGATGTGTTAATAATTAATTATAAATAAATTAAATTAGATATGCTCTAAACTTTTAGACAACTGTTGGTAACTTTGACATACTTCAGGCTTGTAAACAACAGTAGGTAACTGTAGCATGCTTTAGGCTTGTAGACAACTGTAAATAATTGTAGATTTTATTAATGTTTTATGAATGACAATGAAGTTTTTAGTTTTATATTTTGTAATTGTTATTTAATATTTTTATTTGAATTTCAGAAATCTAATTCATTAAATCCAAAAGGAGGTTCAAAGTATGAAAAAAAGAAAGAAAGTTTCAAAGCAAGTGTTGGAAATGCAAAGGAAAAAATAAAAGAGTTTGGAAATAATGACAAAGTTGCAGGTGAGATAACTTTATATTTTGATGTCATAAGCATTTGTGATGTCTCAAATTTTATTCAAATGAACAAAAAATACATCAAATTGTTGAAACAGTATTTTATTAGATATTTTAAAATTTTGAAATTTTAGAAGGTATAAGTGGTGTTGGAGATGGTTTAACTCAGCTTGTTGGTGGCATAAGTAGTGGAAGTTGGCAAGATATGCTTCTTGGTGGCCTCAGTATTGTTGGGACATTGGCTAGTTTAGCAGGCCCAATGGGAGCTGCTCTTTCAACTATATTGAGTCTTGTTTCAATGGTATTTGGACTTTTTGGGGGATCTCAAGGTATACGTTTTGCTTGAGTGTATTTGTTATATATTGTCTGAGATATAACTCTGATGCTATATATATATTAGAATCATATCTGTTTTTTATATAATTTATATACATTTTAGCAGCCTCTGTTATGCTAATAACAACATCAAGGCGCGGATTTTTCTCCAATAATATTTATAATAGTGATATTCAGATTCAAAACCATTTCTCAATGAACATTTACGTAATGTATATTACTAGATTTATGGAGAAAAATTTAATAAAAAAAAGTAATAAAAAAATTAATACATTAGACTTTAGTTTAAAAAGATTAAGGCAAAAAAATAAATTTATAGAAAATAGTTCTTAACAAAAAAATATTTCTACATTGAAAAAAAAAAGTAGTTCTTAAAAAATATTTTACTAAAAATATTTTTTTTATTGCTTTATTTTTTTATTTTCTCAACAACAGCAACAACAACAACAACAACAACAACAAGCTATTTATTTTCCATTATAAATCATTTTTACAATAATAAGGTAAACAATAATAGCAATAATTAAAGAATAAGCAATAGTAATAATTTAAAACAATAATAATAATAATAACAAAAAAAATTTAGAAATAATAATAATTGCTATAGTAATAAGTAAAATGATATGTTATTTCTTATTATAATAAGTTAATGATTAGTATGGATGGTGTCACTTATACAGAAGTCTGATCAAAGGAATGACACCATTTTTCAAAATAATATGACTAATAATAAACATATAGACATAAAACATAAAACAAAGACACACATTAAGTAAACTTTTTAAAAATCATATATGTATGTAATGATAAAAGAGAAAAGAAAAACAAACAAAAAGTAAGGATATTTATTATAGTAATAGAAAAAAATTATAACAAAATATTTTTCAGAATTTTTTAAAATTGATTTTGATTAAGATTAAGAAAAGATGACAAAGGAGTTTAAAGTTGGAGTTTATTGAACTCATTCACAATGCAAAAAAGGCTCTTGTTCCATTCATAGATGCAATGATACACAACAGAATTCTTACCATACCTTTGAGTACCATACCATACCTTTTGAGTTTTATATGATGGTACAATAAGTTTTTCTTTGTCTTCTCAATTAAACATAAAGTTGAAACACTGTTTTAATTAAACATAAATTGATAAATTAATAGAACTAATTGATGAACAGTTAAATAATTTTTAAGATAATACTTATAGATTGGTATACTAAATTTGAAAAATAAAAAATCAAAGAGAGAAATATATTTTTAATTTTTGTAAAAGTCATCAAGTAAAACATCAAGTTAAATATAATAAAACATCAAGTTTTTTTTTATTCAATTGTAGAAAAATTTATAATTAAATTATAAAAAATTATAAATTGATAATGTGCATATAATTCAAAAGTTTTTTCAATTAATCTGTTATGATCTTGATGATCATAACAGATTAATTGAAATACTTCTGCTATTTATGTTATATATTAAACAACACAATATAGAATATTAACAATATAATATTATAGTAAATAAAAAACATTTTAGCTTTTTCCACTTATTAACCTAATTTAGATGTTTATGAGAATGTAAATATAAATGCATAAACAACCAATTCTTTGGATGTCAACTTTAAAAAAAACAAGCTACTAAATGTTTTTGTTCTTAAACGCATATGTGTTTAGCCATTGGAAAAAAATGGTTTTTTAAGATAACAACAACCCTATCAAATGTTTGACCTTGAATTTTATTGATTTTTATCGAATATGCTAATTGGAAAGGAAACTAGAAACATTTTAGAACATAAAATAAATTACTATCTGATGTAGCCAATTAAATTTAAAAAGTAGATAGATATTTAATAACATTAACATCTGTCAAAACTACATCATTATAATTATTTTGAAGAGTGCAAACTTTCATTTCAGTGTCATTGCAAAACCCACTTTAGGATCTATTTTTTAAGCAACATAATTTCACAATCAAATTTTCACATTAAACAATAAAAAGGTCTCAGATGATAAAGGAGTTAATAAAGACAATTCTACCATTTGGAGTCAACAAAGTTATTTAAAAAAAGAAGAATATAACAAACATTAGAAATATTTTTTTGTTGTTGTTAGTTTAATGTTTACATTTGTATTTTAATTAGAATATAAAATCAGTTAAAGATGAGTTAAGCTCAAGTAATTAGAATATAAAATCAGTTAAAGACGAGTTAAGCTCAAGTAATTAGAATATAAAATCAGTTAAAGGCGAGTTAAGCTCAAGTAATTAAAATATAAAATCAGTTAAAGATGAGTTAAGCTCAAGTAGTTAGAAAATAATAGAGTATAAAGAAAACTATGTTTAGAATCAGTTTGATCTATTTTTTTTTGTGTGAATAAGTTGTTTATAACTATACCCATTGATGAAGAACAAGATAATATTAAGATTCATACTTTACCTTGGTTCCAATCAATTTAAAGTGAAGAAAAAAGTCTACAACATAAATATCTTAAACTCTATTAATTTTGCATCACAAATGAATCTAACAAATAACTAACAATGTTAGCTCATCCTCAGAAATATTCTAACTTATCCTCTGAAATATACTAACTTATTCTCCGAAATATACTAACTTATTCTCTAAAAAATACTAACTTATTCTCTAAAAAATACTACTTAAATGTTTTTTTAAAAATTTAAAGCAATGGTTATATCATAGTATGGATAAAATATAAATTGACTTGATGCTGGGTCTCTTGATTAACTAAAAAATTGCACTCAAACTATTAAATAAATTTATTTTTCAAGTTTCAAATTAAATCTTATTTTTATAAAACACAAATCTTAAAATAACAAAACTTAAAACATGAAACTTTTATTTTACTAAAAATATTTATTAAGAATGAAAATGTATTTAAACTTACTTTTAATCAACTTTATTATTAACTTTAGTATCTTTACTATTTTGTTGTTATAGTTATAAGTTTTAAATTTATAATCAAATAATGTATGGCTCTTTAAATAGAAAATATTAGTGAATTCTGAGTACAGTATGAACCTTTTTTTATTAAGTTAATTTATTAAGTTAAAAATATATTAAGTTAAAACTTGAAAAAAAAACAATAACATTGAATGATATTTAATGGTTTAATTGTTCATGAATTTATGCAGACAAGAATATAAATAGAAAATTATTCAAGTTATAAGCATGACTTGAATAACTGTGTGGCCTTATTATAAAAAGAGGATCACCAGAGAATACTTACATTTAATCATTAACACCAGGGCTCAAATAAACACAAAAAAATCTAATCGCGAAAAAAAATTTTGAACTCCCCTCATCCCCTGCGCAATTTTGAAGTAAGGAGGGAGGGGGGTTGCGTTAGTATAAACTAGTATTATTGTGCATTAGTTTGTAATTTCTTAACATAATTAATTAGTTTGTTATTTTCTTAACATAATATCCCTCATATTTAAATATAATCTTATAACTTTCTTGTATGGCAGAGTTTAAAAAAGCATAAGTTAGTGTTATAGTTTAGAGCTTAAGTTATGTTTTAAAGTTTAAGTTGAAGTGTTACAATTACAGTGGAATGACCAAGTTATAATCTAATGGCAATTAGCGTATTTAATACTTCTAAGATATTAACTTTAGTAATTTTTTTTAACTAACATGAAAAATAGATGAACATTTAAAATAGTAAAATTAAAAAGTAAAAGTAAGAATGCAAATATTTAAACTACGAGTCATCTACCTTTCATCTTCTAGGATTAACTACAATGAGTCATCTACCTTTCATCTTCTAGGATTAACTACAATGAGTCATCTACCCTTCATCTTCTAGGATTAACTACAATGACTCATCTACCTTTCATCTTCTAGGATTAACTATTACTTACTTATATTGTTGCTGTAGTTAGATCTACATTTAACTTTCAGAAATGTACACTAAGTAATTGCTACTGAGTATTATGGACATCACTGCAATCAAATGTATAATTATTTAGCATTAAATTTCTTTTAAATTTTTCCAATTTTTAATTTCAATCGCAAAATTATTTGAATAACCTAATTTTAAATGTCTAAAATTCTTTTATTCAATTAGGTTATATAAAAAAAAAATCCTAAAAACAACTTGCACATCTATAGAAAATGTTTTATCAAGATATTGCTTTAAATAAAATGAAATTGTTTTAAAATGGTATTGCATTTTTCATATTCTATTCGAGATTACTTGTTATAAAAACTTTAGGTAAAAACTTATTGTTAACAACATATAATATATTTTATGTGTTAACAACATATAATATATAAATAGAAACATTTATATGACTAACTTTTCCAAGTCTTTGAGTATATTAAGTAAATTTGATAGTTGAGTAACTTTACTGTAATAACTTAACTGGTTGTTTTGATTTAGTTTATAAGTAAATTTACTGTGATGTACTTTTATTCATTAAGTTTTATTTATTAAGTTTTATTCATTGGCTTTCTACGTTATTTAAATTAAAAAACGCTTTATGTTGAATGTAAATCTCAGCGCAAGAGAGCAAGTGATCATACTACTATTTAAAAGATAAATTTAGTGTGACCTACTTAATGACCCCCAATAAAAAACTTAGACATAAACATTTTTTTTAAGAATGGTAAAAAAAAGAAGCTTAATTAGAAAAAAAAAATAAAAAACAAAAAAAAAAAACAACTAATTGCAAAAATATTTTTAACAGAAAAAACTAATCATAAAGGTGTGAAAAGCAATTGCGATCGCGATATGCCTAATTCACCCTGTACATGAAAGTATTCATAACTTTCAATTACATAGAAATTGATAATAATTACCATAATTACTACATTAATTTTAAAATGTTTTCTGAAAATAGAACTTATGCAAAATGACTTTCAAAATGATTTATGCAAAAAGTTTATAAAAGACAGTTTGCAAATTAAAGACAAAATCAAAAAATATATTTAAAGAATAATGGATAACCAAGTTAATAAAAAAAAAAAATGTGTTGTTTGAGGGGTGAACTGCTATAAAAAATTCTTACCATAATTTTTCGTTTTAATTAACAGAAGCAGAAGAAAGTCAAGAAGGAATGTTAAAACGAGTAATTGATGATGCCCTAACTCGTGCTCGAGCTGATGAATTAAAAGCTGAAGCCGAAGGTTTGAAGAAGGCAATTAGCTCTATTCGAAATTCTGTCAATCAATTCCGAGAAGAAAATTCTATTTCAGAAAATCAAGCAACTGAGCTTTATAATCAGGCTTTTAGGGTTTGTATTTTAGATATGCTTATATATATATATATTTTTTTTAAATACCTAATTAAAACCGCATATAAATATGCTGAAAAACCAAAAAATGTTCACTGATGGTACTATCATTTATTCTTTTATAAGAAGCCTACACTGTTTGATTGCTTGGGTGGGGCACTTGAGCTTGAAAAGAATCTTACTTTTGCTACAGCCTGGGGCTCTCAGTGGCTGGTGAACTTTAACTCAAATAAAACTAAATTTTTTCAGCTAATTGTTAGGCAATAATCTAGATTTGACCATATTTAAGAAAGGTAATGTACTCGATTTGTTACCTACCTTTCATTTTCTAGGAATAAATTTTATTTCTGATTTTTTTTGGAAACAACAAATCAAATCCATTGCAAAAATAGAATCTGCTAAAATTACATTTCTTTATCCTGCTCCAAAAATTTTTATTCATCTAATTTTTTTTGTTGAACATCCTTTGGAATTCGCTTCTTTTATCTTGTTTTCCTAAATCATATAATTTGCAATCATTTAAGTTGTTTGTAAATCGTTATCTTGTTTTATAAACTTTATCTTTTCTCTTACAATAACTTCCAACTCTAATAGTTGTTGGTGCAGCCTTGTTGGAAGTGAAGATGTTAAAAAAATAAGAAAATAAAAGAAAAGAAATAAACAAAAAATGAGCTTAAAATTATTCATTCCATTATTACTTTATTTATATTATATTAAATTAAACTATTTATTTTTTCACCTTTTTTTGTTGTATATGCAGTGTACATTTTTTAAGCAAAGATATGTAATAGGCATAAATGATATATAAAATATATTTTTGGCATTGTGTAAGAAAAAATGTCACTATATAAGCAGTGCTAATGTGATAATTGTATGTAGAAACAATGTTAGACTGCAGTTTAAGGAAATGTAAATGTTAACTTAACAGATTATTGCACAAAATTTTTTTTACATGTTATACCTAATGAAACAACAAAAATTTAGCAAAATTTTAGTGCTTTTTAACTAATTTTTTATCAGAAAAAATAATCTCAAAAAGTGTTAAGTTGGCACTAGTAAACCCATATACTTTTAAACTCCTAAAACAAAAAGGGTCAAGATGCTTTTTAACTAAATTTTGCCAACTTAGCACTTTTAAAGAAAAAAAGTAAAAGAATGACCCTAACCCTTAAGTTTAGATTTTCCTAAAATCTATTAAAAAATATACATTTAAATAGTTTTACATTATTTTGTACATATTTTTATAAGGGGAAGATGTGTTCAGTAAAAATGTATGTTAAGAAATTAATATAATGATAAAGACCAATTTTTGACCAACACCTTCATCCCCCCCTCCCCAGCCCTCTTTTCTATTGAACTTTTTTTGACCAAATTTAAACTAGTTAATACAACCATTAACAAAAAAAAAAAATATTGCAGCATTGAAATCTGTTTTAAAATGAACAAATTGCAAGAGTTAAAATCAAAACTGAGGGCTTTATAGTGTATATAGTAATAATATAATATTTTTACTTATCACATAAACTTGTTTATATTTTGAATTATATTATTTTAAGTTTAAATAATTTTGTTTAAAAAGTTTTTAGATGATGAATCAACAAAAACATTTACATCTTTAATTTAATAACAATGAAGCTCACTGAGTTTGACTTATTTGAAATCTTTATTGCTAAAGAAAATAAACAAACAAAAACTATTTCTGCAAATATAACAGGTTGTATACTGGTAAATGGTAAGGCAGTTGTCTCCGATGAATTGACATTTGCACAAAAAACAAAAAGAAAAGATCAAAGAGCAAAGATCTGGGTCTGAAGAAAAACAAATTTAAAATAAAAATCTTGAAGAGTTAAAGAAACTCTTTTAATAAGTTTCTAATAGAAAGTATGTCAATTTAAACAGTTTGTGCTTTTGGTAGGCATTCATATACAAACCAAAAAAAACAACTATTTAAACTGCTGGTTTTAATATATTGCCTAGTTGGAAATATCTCAGAAGTAAACAATCTGAAGTAACACCAATTATTATAAATTATCTTAAACTTTATTCTTATGTTTACTTCAGTCTATTTCATGCTATGATGATGCAAATCAACTGATGATGCAAAGGATATTAGAGATCATTTTTTTAGATATAAACATTGAAAATATACTAATGAAAATAAAGTTTGGATTTGATGGTAGTGGAACCCATGCCATAATTTATTCAAAAGATAATTTAACACTATCAATATCATACTGACAATGATTTTTCCATTTTCACTTGAAACAGAAGCAGGTTTGTTAATATGGTTGAAAAAGCGCTTAGTCTTCAAATGAGAAAAGAATCAAGAAAAACTTTTTATACATAAGGAAAAATAATGGTTTTCTTATGTATAAAAAGGGAAAACAATTTAATGTAAAGGTGATAGTCAACAATATATAATGGGTATGAAAGCAGGGAGTCTTTTTCAGTAGTTGGAGGTGTATATTGTAATCATGTGCAAATGCTCAAAATATCAGTGTTTGAATATTGAAAGAATTGAATATGGTTTTGTAATCAATTAAGACACTATAACACTATAACTATGAACAAAATATTTAAACAACTTGAACAAGAAGATGTTTCTTTACTTAAAAAAAAACCTGATTATATCACAAGAGCCAGACAAATCTTCAAACCAATTCCAACCTGTGACATAAAGCCAATACAAGTAAATTGATATCTTGTAATAGTTTTCATATTATTCTATATTTTTAATATGTGAACATACTTGATATTAAGAATTATTAGATTTAAAACTTACTGATATTTTTATAGGTTTTTCATGCTATGCTGTGTACATTTGACCGGGGTCCCGGCAGCTCCCTATTTCAGTATGACATCAAATGTTTATATATAAAGAGTTTTTTAAATCAGTTTTAAGAAAAATGTGTCTAGTTGTAATTCTTTATTAGTTTTTAGATTTCAACCAAACCTTATTTAAAGGTAAAAGAAGCACAAATAGGGAAATTATTTTATGCCAGTTTATTTTATTTTGAACATATTGATTAGTTAGTTACTGTAAATTTATTGAGCCATTTTTGCAATTATTTTTATTATTTGATTATATTTTGTAACTAGTTCATTATGTATATTTTTTTGTTTGTTGATATTTCTCTGTCAAATCTTCTATTTTTAACATTTATGCCAAAACCCTCAAACATTCTTATTGAGTATAAATCTAGGTATACTCAATAAGAATGTTTATTTGTTCCTAACTACTTTCTTACTTTATGAATATATGTATTTTATTATTTACCTCCCCAAGGCCTAGATCATTTACAAGTAGTATTGTGTTAGTGATACTGTATTATTTGGAGCTTTCCGATGATTAGTCTCCCAGACCCAGACCATCCTCATCTGATGATTTGTGATTGATTTTTTCAACATTTTTGAACATGCTTTTTTATACTTGGTTTGTTTTTAGACATAATTTTATATCAAACAGAATATGTAACTCTTTTCATTTCACTAATTTGGTTTAAAGGTTTAAATATATGGGCAATCTAGGTTTTATTTCTGCTCCCTGTATGGTCAGCTTCATCATATTAAATTACCGACAAGAAATCTTTCTAGCAAAAGATGTCTTTAAATCATGATTGGACACCCTACTAAATAAATTTAACAAAAAACTATTACTTAAAATACTATCAATAGGTCTGGGAGCTTTTATTTGAAAATGCCTATATAGACCCACATTACTCCAGGTAGTGGGGTAATGTGGGTCTACATATTAGACCAAGTAGACCCACATTATTTAGACCCACATTACCCCACATAGTGGGGTAATGTGGGTCTACATAAAATGTTGGCAGTTCCAGTTTAAAATACTGCTGCTTATGAAAAGTCTGACATACACTCTATATTTCCACACCTTTATTATAGTATATATATATATATATATATATATATATATATATATATATATATATATATATATATATATATATATATATATATATATATATATATATATATATATATATATATATATATATATATATATATATATATATATATATATATATATATATATATATATATATATATATATATATATATATATATAAGGTTTTAATTTACAAAGCAGTCTTAAGATATTTTTATTGAAAAAGAAAGTGCATACATACACAGCACAACAATAAAAATTAAAAACCCAGAGAAATAAAAATAAAAAAATGGTGAATAATAACAGAAATTATGTTTTAATAATGTGTTTTAATAAAAATAACTATTTTTTTGATCACTGCACTTTTATGGTATAACATAAATGCTATTTTGGGCACCTTTGGGTATTTCTTTGATACTTCAGTAGAGGTAATAGTTTTTTTTGTACATTTTTTTTTATCTTGGTTTTTTTCCTCTCTAAATTTTTGTTCCTTAAGTAACCATCATTTGACTTTCTTCCTTTTTTGTTTTTGTTGTTCTATTATTGTTGTTGTTTCTGCAGATACATTAGGACATATGATTGACCTTAAAGCTTCTTGCGTAGCTGATCTTGGTGTTTGTAATCTTGGAGATTTAGGGCTATAACATTCAAGTGATTGGTTGAGAAAGTTAATACCTGTCCAATTTCTATCCATTTAGAATACAGATAGCCTTCTCTTTCTTTAAAGAAAACAAATGGCGGAAGGCATCTTCCATCTGCAGATACACAGAATGATTTTTAAACAATTAAACATTTTAAAGGATTATTTTCTTTTACTCGACTCGATTATTTATTTACTAGTCGAGAAGAAAACATTGTAATAGCAGAGCTAATTGAGACAAGTTCCCTTTGTACCAAAGTACTACTCATACGCTGAGTAGGCGGAGCCAGGATTTGAGCCTGCAATCCTGCTGCTACAGCCAATAATTATTCTGAACTTTATAGCAGCGCTTTAATCAACCGAGCCATTTCCGGCTTAAACACTGAGTACATAGCTTTACCAGAAATATGCTTATGAAGCAGCCAGTTCATAAGCATCTTTGCTTTTTGGATGTACAAATACTCTTTGTTAAGTGATTTGTGGAGAGCCTAGTCTTGTCAAGGTTGTATATACTACTTGGTACAATGTTATTATTATGAATTACATCAGATAAAATAGTAAAAAATTTATCTATAACTTCACGTGTTAAACTTTTAGCTCTTGAAAATGGAAGTATTTCAGGTTTATGTAATCAAAGTTTATCAACATAGGGCTTCCTAAAAGAACGTATCCAATCTTTCCCAAGAATTCAATTTTTTAAAAGGAGTTTTCATCCTTATCGTTGAGTAAAATTGAGCAACTAAATTACATATGTCAAGAGAATCTAATGGAAGACCATATCTTTGACAATGCCGTGCTGCAGATACAATCATAGTTTCATCATTATCATTTGACCTTTACTTTTGTTTGCATTAAGTTCTTGTGGTTTTATTCCTTGTCACAATGTTTATTTAGAAACAGAATATTTTTAGCAGCATTATAAATAGTCTTTTTTTCCTCTCATACTAACATAATTGCTCTTTCCAAACTATCAGCATTTGTACTTGCGTTTTATTTTTTTATTGTAACATCTTGGCATTTTTAAAATACTTTCTAAAGTAATATTTATGAAAAATCTATTAAATTTTTAGTGAAATAAATTAGCATAAATCATAACATATCACAAAAAAATATTTTAACACCAAATAGGTCTTATATAATATTTTATTTAACCTAGGTGAAAATTATCTTTCATACAAGTAAATACATGTTTCTTAATATCAACTTCAAAGGTATAAACTTCAAAAATAAGTGTTTAATAATTCTAAAGAATTATCAACACGAAAATAGTTAGGTCTGATAAAACTAATAGGTTAATAATGTTACTAATAGCAACTTCGGTAATATAATTACATATTATAATATTTTATATACATAGACCCACTTTACCCTACTCGATTATATTTCAAATTTTAAACAAACCATGTGCATTAGTGTCTTAAAGGTACTTACTATCCTTAAATTATAGTAATTTAACTTTCAAAATAACCATTTTTCAAACGCTTATGCCTTATTTGAATATATTTTCAAATAAGGCATGAAGCGTATGAAGTTTAAAAACGGAGAAAAAAATGACTTTGTTGACTTTGTGATATTTTGAAATTAATTAGTCTAATATGTTATGACAAAGTGGTAAAAATTACAACTTTATACCTAAAGCTATTATCAATTCAACAGAAAAATATGAATTAGACCCAGATTACCCCGTAAACCCACATTACCCCACCTTACCCTATGTCATTACATTACTGTTATGTCAAATGTAGTCTGTTATAACGAATAGAATGCTTGATAATAATTTGTATTATTAAATCCATTGCTTAAGTCCATTGCATGAATCCATTGCTTTAATCAATTGCTCTTGCCCATAATTTTTTAATCCTAGTAAAAGTTTTGTTGATTGTAATTGTTTGAAAGTTTGAAATTTTTTCTTCTCTAATTTTATTTGTTTCTTTTACATCAATATTTTATCTAGGGTTTAACTTTTTTTGGACTACTGAAGTATCAAATTGATAAATATTGTGATTGTGCTGTTGAAAATCCAAATGACGAAGAAAAAGTTAGAAAAGCAAAAGAAAATTCTGATCGATGTTTGGAATTTCTAAATCTTTATGCTGATTTGTCAATACTTCGACAACTATTAATAGCAGATATGGCAAGTCTTGTTGGTTCAGTTGGATTAAATGGTACAGCTATAAATCTGTTATCCCTTACAGAAAAAGAAAAGATATCAGATAAAGATATCTTATTTTTTTTGTTGGACCCAATTAATAATAAGTAAGTAAATAAAATTTGAATAACAAATTTCAAATAAAATTTCAATTCTTTTTATTTTGAATAAATTGTTTTTATTTTAAATTTATTTTTCGATAAATTTTTTTCTGTTAACTTAGTATTTTAATAAAATCATATGCTTCTGTTTTTAATTGATTTTAAAATGTGAAATTGTTGACTAAAAAGAATTACACTAACATATTAGATTCAAGATTTAGGAGTACACCTTTGATGGTAACCTTCTAAACCTTTGATGGTAATCTTCCAAGTGCAAAATAGATTAACACCAGAAAGGTTATCTAGTTGTAAAAAATTGCTTTAACAGTTTGACAATGTCATGATTAAATTCATTTTATTTAATATTAATGAGCTTCCAGATATTCTTACATCTAAGGTAGCATTGTTTACTGATGATACTACCATTTATTTTTGTCTTGATAAGAAGCCAACACTCTCTGATTGCTTGGAAGGGGCATTTGAGCTTGAATAGAATCTCACTTCTGCTACAGCATGGGGCTCATAGTGGATGGTGAACTTTAACTCAGATAAAAGTCATTTAAACTTTCTTTTGGGTAATCTTTATTGCAACAATCCTGTATTTATGAATTATATAATCGATGAGTCATCTACCCTTCGTCTTCTAGGATTAACTCTAACTTTGGATCTTTCTTGGAAACCATATGTCAAATCAATTGCTTAATTAGCATCTGCTAAGGTTACATCTCTTTATGATACTCACCACTTTCTTACTCAGAATTCTATTCTTTATCTCTATAAATCTCAAATCCAATCTTGTATAGAATACTGTTGCAATATCTGTAGCCAATCTTTAAATGATTTCCTTTCTCTTTTAGACAAGATGCAAATCACATTGTAAACATAGTTAGTTCTTGCTATTCTTTAATTTTCAACCGTTGTCATAATATCTTTTTCTTCTCTATAAATATTATAATGAGCACTGCTCTAATGAGTTAGCATCTCATGTGCCATCTACTAAAATTCATTTTCATGTCACACATCATTTAATTATGTATCATTCTTTTACTGTGACTTTTCCTAAGTGCTCTAAAAACTTATTTATCTAGTTTTTTTCCTCAGAAATCCGTTCATCAGAGTTTGTTACATTCTTCATGTTTTTCTGATCCATATAATTTGAAATCTTTAAAGTTATCTGTTAATCGTTATCTTGCTTTATAAACTTAATCTTTTCTTTTCCAGTAACATCCAACTCTAATAGTGGTTGCTCGCAGTCTTATTTAAAATGAAGACGTTAAAAGAGTTTATTGTCAACTAATAAAATTATATATGATTTGGAGTTTTTGTTGTTGCACTAAATGAAAATTTGTTTTATTTGAAAAATGTTTATGTGTGTTATACTCATCATATATTATTTTTATTTATTTTTAAATTCTTTAAAAAAAATTTTTTTCCTTCTTTTAAAATCAACTTGTAGAGATCAAAGATTTTGTATTGCTCAGTATTTTGGGGTGCCTGGTAAATACCCAACTCTCCAAGCTTATTTGGGTAGCTTGACTCAAGCATCTACCGGTGAAATTGTTACAAAACATGTTGTGATTTGTTCTCAAAAGCAACTACTAGGTTTGTGTTACAAACTTGAACCAAAGAATTATGATGAGAAAGATCTACTTGGATGGGCTAATGATATCAAGTCTATATATGTCTCAGGTATTTTTTTTTTTTGATACTGCCTGTCTATACCCAGTTTGATGTCATAAATGATATTTCATGTGCAGCTAAATCTGCTTTTATTAATGTATATACCCACACACTTTAGCAAACATAGATGTGTACTGTCCAAATATATTTTGCACATTTTAGGTTTTCAAATGGTGGGTTTATGTAAAACAGTTTTCCAGATAAAGAAGAAAAAAAAAACAATAAAAAAATAATAATAATATCTTGCTTTAATAAATGTCTTTAGTATTTATAATGTACCTGCCTTAGTCTAATCTTTAGTTGATGTATGTCTTAAGACTCCCACAAATAGCTATTTCATTATAATACCGTGATATTTTATGCAAAGCTAAATCAACATTTATTTTGATTTTTTTTCAGCATTTTATAAGTTTTTTATGTAGTAATAATATTTCATGTGCAAGTTTGTTTTTGTAGTTATGTAGTCTGTTTTGGTTTTAGATGGTCTCGTTGTATATGGTTATAGTTCTGATCAACGTAAAGGTAATAATTTTTTTATTATATTTGAATAATTTAAAGCGCTAAAATCTCCAGCTTTTTATTCTTTAATAATAGCAGAACATCTAGAAAAATTTAAGTTAAAACACATTTGATAAAAAAAATTTTTTATAAAAAAAATACAGGATTATTATTATAAAATAATACAGGATTGTTATTATAAAACAATACAGTAATATTATATCCATCATCTTTAATTTTTTTAAAAAGTTACAACATTTTTTTTATAAAGTTCCTAAAAATTAAAACTTACAAATGTGACATTTATTCTAAAGGTGGTAGTAAAAGTGATCTGGCAACTTTTTCATATATTTTCTGACTTAATAGTTGCTCTTATACTTTTTAGAGACACTTGTGTTAATTGTGTCAGTTCTGGGCATATACTTACAAATCAGCTCACCTATTAGTTGTGAAATGAGTCAACTGACTTATTTGTTGTGAAATAAGTCCACTGAAATTTCTTTGAGCACAAAATTTTACTCGAAATATCAACCAGGTTTTTTGAATAAATTTAATTCCATTTATAACACCATGTTATATACTTCACCTTCCAAGCTTAAATCATTTAGTTTTTATTAAAAGTACCTACTTAACACTAAATTAAATTAAATTAAGCTTTTGAATTTATTACAACTGTTTTGAAATCGTTAAGAACTTCTTTGCCCTTTGTTTGAAGCCTCTGCTTTTTTCTTTTTGTTTACTTGAAGCAGATGCTATATTTTGGAAATAATTTTTTTCTATTCCAAAAGTTAAATCATTTATTAAAATAATAAAATTTAAAAATAAACCTAGTTTAAATATTTCTATATATAGTATTATTGAAAGTTGTTGTACAAACTCACACATATATATGTTTGTATTGTTGATTAAAGGCATTAAATTAACAATAGGTTTATAAAATATGTGTTCTCCGAAAAAATTTGTAATTCAAAAAAAATTTTATAACACAAAATAACTCTCCTTCTTTGTTTCTTCTCCAGAGAAGGAGAGTTGTTCTGTAGTAATTTTTTTACAGAATAACTCTCCTTCTTTCTTACATTATTGACTTGAAGTTTTGTTTTTTCTAGTTTTTTTCTTTTACTTTGTTTGTAATTAATGTTAATAGTAATTATCTGATAAATGTTAAAGTTAATAACGTTTAGTGTTAAATTAGTTCTTTTTAAATTTTTTTTTTTATACATTTGTGAAAAAAAAACAAATTTGTGAAGTTTGTTTTCTTATATACTATGTCATAAGTTCTTTATTATATATTATGGTCATTATATATTATTATCAGGTCAGGTCAGGTTTATCCTGCTACTGGTAACATGTAACCCAGTACAATCTGCTTCATGTCCTGCTGCCTTGTAGGATATGCCTTTTTAGGCAAAGGCTAGGAGATGCAAACTCCGACATAAAATACCCCCTGCCTTGGGGCTCTTGGTTGAGTAAAGGCTAGAGATGGTGTCTCGATAAAAATACTTATCTTGGGCAGATGTTACATGCATCCGTCTGCTGTCTTGTAGTAGGCCTCCTAGGCAAAGACTTAAGGGGTAAACAGATTCTATCTGTTGACCAGCCTCACTCTATTAGGCTGGCGCAGATGTATTTTTAATAAATTGTTTCCAGTTTAGGATGTTGAACGCTGGATCTTCTTGACTCGTTTCATGGGTTTTGCTTGTGTCTCTGTTTTTATGACTAGGCAACTCATTCCATTACCTCCAAATGAGGGTACAGCTCTAAAACTCAGTTTTATGGTTTTGAGGCCGGCTGGTAGTCAGGTTTCCCTAACTCTGTGGTAGCTCTCAGAGAGGCTGATTCCATCATTAGCTGAAAAATATCAGAGTACTAACAGTGCCATGTTGCGCATGGATGGTGTCCCTGTTTGTACTTTTGGTGTGCATTGCCAAGGCCACATTGGAGCCCTTTGTTACGGCTTAGGGTTTATTAGTGGAAATGAGGCAATTGCTTGAGCTATAGTACAGTGTACTGAGTACTATCAATATTTCGAGTCAAGTTCTTTAACAAATTCAAAAATGAATAAAGTAACAAAAACTATAAAACACAAAAAACCACAGTCATCACCAAGTTCGCTAAACCTATCATTCACCAATATTCGTGGTCTTCGAAGTAACTTTTCTTCTGTTGAGTCTTATCTCTTGCAAAGTTCACCAGACCTGCTTGCTCTTTGTGAGACTAAATTGAGTTCAGCTGTCTCATCTTGTGATCTTAGTGTTGATGGTTATCTTCCTTTAATTCGTAAAGACTCCAATAGTCACATGCTTGGCCTGGGCATTTACATTCGTAAGAATTCACCCATTTGTCGGGAAACTAGGTTTGAATCCACAGACTACTCTTTTATGTGCTTTCGTTTAGCACCACTTCACTCTATCCCCTTTCTCTTTGTTCTATATAGCTCTTCCTCATCCCAAGACTGCACTTTTCTTGATGTTATTTCTGATTATATTGACCAAGCCCTCATTCTTTATCCATCAGCCAATATTGTTGTTGTCGGTGACTTTAATGTTCATCACACTGAATGGCTTGGCTCTAGTGTCAGTGACTCTGCAGGCATTAAGGCCCACAACTTTTGTCTTTCTCAATCCCTAACTCAAATAGTCAACTTTCCAACTCGCTTTCCAGACAACCCGAATCATTTACCTTCTCTACTCGACTTATGTCTTGTTTCTGATCCTAGTCAGTGTTCAGTTTCTTCACACTCACCCTTAGGTGCGTCTGATCATGGTTTGGTCTCTCTAAAACTATTATCTCATTCTTCTTTACCATTAGAATCCCCCTATCATCGTACATCTTACAACTACCTTAAAGCTGACTGGGACTCTTTTCGTGACTTTCTTCGTGACAGCCCCTGGGTAGAAATCTTTCGTCTCCTTGTTGACAAATGTGCTTCTTACATAACTTCGTGGATTCAGGCTGGCATGGAATCCTTTATTCCCTCTCAACGATTCCAGGTCAAGCCTCACTCTTCTCCATGGTTTTCCTCACATTGTGCTGCTGCAATTGCCAATCGAAACTATTACTTTCATATCTATCAGCAAAACAATTCTCCAGAAAACAGACATCTCTTTATTACTGCTAGGAACCATTGTAAAAAGGTTTTGTCTAACGCCAAAACCAGCTATTCTCAGATCTCGTATTTCATCACAAAAATTAGGCTCTCGTGACTTCTGGAGAATCTTTAATAGTATCAATAATAAGGGCAAGTCTGTAATTCCACTTCTTTTGTACGGTTCAGACTTTGTCACCTCACCTAAAGACAAAGCTGAATTGTTTGCCAAGAACTTTTCATCAATATCATCTCTTGATGCCACTAGTTGCGTTTTACCTGATATACCCGTCAAACAGGTTGATCCATTGCTCGACATTCGTATCACTCCAGCTTCTGTATCTAAAGTGATTTCCCGCTTAGACTCTTCTACAGCTTGCGGCCCGGACAACATACCTGTTATAGTCTTGCAGAAGTGTTCTCCTGAGCTGTCAACTATCTTTTCAAAACTATTCAACAAGTGCTTATCAGAGTCTTGTTTTCCAGCCTGCTGGAAATCTGTTATCCCTATTTTTAAAAATTCTGGAGAGCGATCTAACTACCGTCCCATTAGTCTTCTTCCTATCATAAGCAAGGTTTTTGAATCTTTAATTAACAAACACTTAATCTCTCATCTCGAATCTCATAACCTACTTTCTGATCATCAGTATGGATTTCGATCTTCTCGTTCTATGGCTGATTTGCTATCTGTAATAACTGATAGGTTTTATTGCGCATTAGATAAAGGTGGAGAGGTTAAGGCCATTGCTCTTCACATTTCTAAAGCGTTTGATAAAGTTTGGCATGCTGATCTCCTCCATAAGCTTTCTTATTATGGTGTATCTGGAAACATCTTTAAGATTATTGAATCCTTTCTTTCCAATTGTAGTATAAAAGTTGTCCTTGATGGACAGCACTCTTCTTCTTATTCTGTAACCTCAGGGGTTCCCCAAGGTTCAATCCTTGGCATATAGTCTTTTTAATTTACATTAACGATCTTCCAGATATTCTCACATCTAAGGTGGCATTGTTCGCTGATGATACTACCATTTATTCTTGTCACGATAAGAAGCCAACTCCCTCTGATTGCTTGCAGGGGGCATCTGAGCTCGAAAAAGATCTCACTTCTGCTACAGCACGGGGCTCGCAGTGGCTGGTGAACTTTAATTCAGATAAGACTCAATTTTTTTCGGCCAATCGTCATCGCAATAATTTAGACCTTCCTATATTTATGAACGGTAATGTTCTCGATGAGTCTCCTACCCTTCATCTTCTAGGATTAACTCTTACTTCTGATCTTTCTTGGAAACCTTATATTAAATCCGTTGCAAAATTAGCATCTGCTAAAGTTGCTTCTCTTTATCGAGCTTGTCACTTTCTTACTCTGGATTCTATTCTCTATCTCTATAAATCTCAAATCCGGCCTTGTATGGAATACTGTTGCCATATCTGGGGCGGATCTTCTAATGATGCTCTTTCTCTTTTAGACAAAGTGCAAAAACGCATTGTAAACATAGTTGGACCTGCTCTTGCAGCCAACCTTCAACCTCTGTCACATCGTCGTAATGTTGCTTCTCTTTTTCTTTTCTACAAATACTATAATAGGCACTGCTCTAAAGAGCTAGCGTCTCTTGTGCCATCTACTAAAATTCATTCTCGTGTTACTCGTCATTCAATTAAGTCTCATCCTTTTTCTGTTACTGTTCCTAAGTGCTCCAAAAACTCTTATTTGTCTAGTTTTTTTCCTCGAACATCAGTTCTTTGGAATTCGCTTCCTTCATCTTGCTTTCCTGATTCATATAATTTGCAATATTTTAAGTCGTCTGTCAATCGTTATCTTGCTCTACAATCTTCATCTTTTCTCTTCCAGTAACTTCCAACACTAATTAGTGGTTGCTTGCAACCTTGTTGGAAGCGAAGATAATTAAAAAAAAAAAAAAAAGAAAATGTCATAAACAAATAAATTTCCCTTCAATGACGATAATTAAAATATAAGCTCTTTATATTTTATATCTTTATGTTTTATATCTTTATATCTTTATGTTTCTATAAAATAATTTTATATTGTTAATTATATTAGGGAAGCAGAGAACTTAGTTTCAACACATTAAATGCTTTTATCGTATTTCTTTACTGTATTTAATAGTATAACTTTTATTTTATATTGAACCATTTAAAAGTTATAAAATAAATAATTTAGTTATAAAATAAATAACTTAGATTTAAAATAAATAATATAGTTTTAAAATAAATAAAAAAGTTTTACAAATTTCATAATTTTTGATTAAGGTATTTCATGTATTATACAATGTTTTGATCTCAAGAATCTCCCACAGTGCTTTGCTTTTTTTTAATGAATAACTTCATGAGGTCTCACAGTGCATCGTTGTTCTTTTAAATGAATTTTGTGGCATCTCACACGGTGCATTGTTCCAGTTTATTTTATGGCTAATACTGCACTACCTAAACTCTAAAAACATTTTAAGTTTATTTATTTACTAATATTGGTGTTTACTTGCCTAAAAAATAAAATAATTTGATAAATGTGGTTTCTAACCACATTTATCATATATCTTTTTTATTATTTATCAGATATTTAGTTATTCTTCCTATGAAGCTCAGTTAGTTATACAGTCAAAGAAATAAGACAGGTGAAAAGTCTGACATGCAGATGGGACATGATGATAAAATTGAGACAATACAATAATAAAAAAATCTAGAAAGAAATGTCAGTGACAAAGAAGCTTACTAGAAAAGAATTAAAAAACAATGTTTCTGATGGTTTTCTTGTAGATTACCTTGATTCCAATCAGTGAAAGCTGGATTATCATCAAAAATATTATTGTTTTATATCAAAAAAAAAAAAATTTAATTACTCTTTGTTATTGCTCTTAATTTTATAATTATCTAGGTGCTTCATATGGGCCGTTTCCAGGAGCAACTGTAATTGGACTTACACCTGGTGATTGGAAATCTATTAAAATTAATCCACTTACAGAAATAAAGAAGCGTGTTAGAGTTTGTGAAAAAGAAAGATTGAGTCAGGTAATTGCATTAAAAAAATATTCTGTCAATTAAAAATGTAGGAAGTCCATTAAGAACAAAGCACTTATTACCATGGCTTCCATTTACTACAAGTACAGATATTTTTAAAAAATGAAATAAATTCAATATATAATAAAACTGTTAGAGTTTTAAGTAGATTATTGTGAATTATTATTCCAACAAGTACAATAATCCACTATAAATTTTTATATTGCATCTGTTATATATAATATTGTATCAATCTTAGTTTGCAATCTTAGTTTCTTTGTTTTCGTGCAAGCAAGGATTAAACTCTTATTGAGTTTTCTACTATACACATTCTTGAGACTCTTTTTTTCTTAGAATTTTCTTTTTCATGTCATTTGTAACACTCTCCAAATTTTCATTATTCTAACTCCATCTTTAATAAAACTATTTACTATCTACATTTGATACCCAATCACTTGCATCTATATGCTCTACATTTTCTAACCAGTTTAATTTTCTCACTATCAAATTTATCTTTATGGTCACACCACACATCCATTTGATCATCATCTTTTGTCATCATTATCTTTTATAATGCTGGGATTCATTATGCATCATTACCCATGTTTTGCTGTTACAAATCTAATAATAAGTTAATAACACTAACAAAAAGCTAAGGTTCTGCACACTGAACCCTCATGCACATCTTGATTTTAAAACCGTCAGTTTCTCCATTATTTGTATTATCCCCGTCATTTGTTTGATCTCCATCATTTGTATTGATTGCTATTATGACTAGAAACCATTCTATAACATGTGGTTACTTTATCACACTAGCTCTTTTGGTACACTGTTAGAAGTTCAACATGTCATTTAAATATTTTTTCTTTTTTAAAAATCTATTTTGAATTTGCCTTACAAAAAGAATTGCATCTTTTGTTTCCTTTCATAGTCTAAAAAGCAAACTAAATGTTATTGTTCGAATACATTGCTTCTTATTTTGTCATTAATAATTCTAAAATCTTCATAGTGAAGCAAATTTTTTCAAAAACATTTTCAATAACTACTTAGTAATTTAAAAATTAACTTTTAGTAAAACTCTGTACATAAGTTTTTAATAGTTTAACATGAAAGTATTTGTTTTTATTAAAGGATGGAAGATGTGATGAGCTTGCTGTAAATGATTATCCTGATTTAAAAATGGTCAGTGGAACTGGTATGTACTTTCCTATAGAAGTTATTATCTTACTAGGCCTTATTAGTTATGAGATACTAATTTACTAGTTAGTTACTAGTTACTAGGTTTCTTATAAAACATTAGCAATAACTCAATAAAATAATTTTTAGAATTTTTTAGAAAAATGATTTTCTTTACCGACTTTTAAATAAGTTTCAAACTAGATATAACTTACAAATGTACCAAAAAAATATCATCAAGTGGACTGAGGATGAAATGCCATGATGAAGTAGATAGTGGACTATCTACTTCATCATGGCATTTCATCCTCAATGAAACAATTTAACTGCTATGAACTAGTATAATTTTGTTTTATTATTTAAAAAATTTTAAATCTAAAAGGACACTCAAGAAAAGTTTTTTTTATGGAATTTTTTTTTTTTATTGGAGTTATAAAGTTGAGAGAGGGTTGTAACCATAATTTTTGTAGCTTCCTTGTAGTAGCTTTTAGTAGCCTTCAGAGCCTTGGAAAGGTAGTAACCTCTAGTAGCCTTCAGAGCCTTGGAAAAGTGAATTAACATTAAAAAAAACATGATTTGGTTTGGTGATTGGTTTGAAGCCTGATAATAATGAAAACGCTATATTTTCAAATATTTGAGGGAAGTGACTTTAAAAAATTTAAAATCATTAACAAAATGTATATTTATATATATATATATATATATATATATATATATATATATATATATATATATATATATATATATATATATATATATATATATATATATATATATATATATATATATATATACAAGGGTCATTTAACTCAGTTGTTTTGACTCATAGTGATGACTCATAGTGATGACTCATAGTGATGGCTCCATGTTTTATCACACATTACAATTCTTTTTAAAAAAACATTCTTCTTCAGTCAAATATCAATGTTTCAACTGTTAATTAATTTGAAGCTGAGTTTCTTTGTGAGCGTCCATAAGTTGTTACGGTACCCATCGTGCATAGGTTTTCTTGTACTGCAGCTTGTTGTGAATAATGTTTTGGAAAGTTCCAACATTCCCGTTTATTTTTTCACTTGTCAATTCAACTGTGGTGCACCTGTTTTAAAAAATTATGGCAATTGAAAAATTTGAACATTTTGGAAGGACAAATACACTTTAGAAAAAAAAATTGGTCTTGTTGCTTTAAGATCCCAGACAAAACCTTTGTAAACAAACCTTCTGTATTGAACAATTGATTTTTTTTCCTGGTTATTTTTTCCTAATATATCTGAGATGCTTATTATTGACATCCATTTCTTCTTTACTTCAAATTTCAAAATAATTGAATCATTCATTTCTATCAGCTCCTAGATATTCTCAGATATACTTAATAAAATTTTTGTAAAATGTTTAGCTCCATGTTTAACTATAAAAACAGAATCTGTTTTTATAGTTAAACGTTAGTTTTTTTTCTAGAAGACATTGTGGATTAAAGCAAGCCATACTTTTCAACTATATATAAGTCAATTTGACTTGTTACCTTTTTGCAATTTTTGATTGATCTGTGATTTCCTTTCATTTTATATTATTACTTAGAAGCTTTCTAGCAACATTTCCAGTTATTCCTCTAAGTTCAGTAAATTCTTCAAAATTTCAATTTTTTTTTGTTTGTTTTTACTCTGGTAGTTACTTGTAATTTTGCTTTTTTTTCTTACAGTAGTGTTTCTATTTGTTTTAGATTCTGTCCTAGTTAAGACACCTCTAGCTATATGAATAACTACCTTCAAAAAATGATCAAAGATTCTTCGCAAGCCATGTAAAAATTAAAAGGAACTAACGTTTGAGCATGCAATTGAATTTGTGGTTTGACAGAGTGGAATGTCATAATCCTTTTTCAAAAGGTTTCTTCAAAATGGTCCCATCATTAACTATTTAAATATTTGTTGCATAGACTTGATATCTTTGTTTATAATAAAACTATCTTAAACTGTTTGTATTTGGTCACATTGTACTTTTTAAGGGCCACATAGATCACAATATGCACCTCCAAGAACTTGATAGATATTTGAATTCATTGTGACCAAGAGTAACACCGATTTTTATTTTTAAGGATTTTTAAGCATTTAAATGAATTATTAAAATATTATTTATTCAATATTAAAACAATTTTAATCATTAAAGTAAAAATAAGAATTTTGATGTTAAAAATAATTCGCTTTATAGTAGCCTGGTATCTAAATGTTCCATAATTGTGTAATAGAAATTTATTTGGTGTGTTCAATCACCACAATTAATTTGTGTTTATTGAACAAAGATGATGGTGATGAAGTAAAATCAATCACAATATAGTTATCTGAAATTGTTTTATAGCTGCGTCTTTTATAATGTCCTTTTTTAATTTCTTACAGTTACCATATAATTATGGAAGTAATGTTAATGCATAAAACATAAAAAGAAAAAGCATTTAGGAAAATATATATTGTGACCATATATAATTATTCAAAACAAATTAAGAACGCTCTTTTTTTAGCATCTTTCTCAATGTTTTATTGTGTTCTATATATACAGTATATTCTTAATAATGATTTTAAATCATCTTGAGAAATATATTATAATCTATAAGAATTATTAGAATCTATTATAAGTGGCCTTTTTGGTGTCCTAAAAATATCACATGATCATAGATTGGTTAAAGTTTGAAATTTTAAGTTAAAACATGTATTGTAACCACAGAAAATTATCTAAGAAAAGTTTATTACTGTTGTTTTTAACATGTTTTTACTGTGTGTTGTTTTAGTATCCTAGAGTTATAGTATGTTCTTGAGGGTATTTTTTAGGGATAGAGCTTCAAAAATTGAGTTAAAAAAATGTTTCATAACCATATAATATTTTTGCATACTACATAATGAGATTAAGTGAGAGATTAAATCCAGTCAAATGTCAGCAAAAAGTGCTAATTAAATCACTTTAAAGTTCTTGAAAGCATGTGGAACTCAATTTCAAAAGAACTATGCATGAATTTGATAGATTTGATAAAAATTTTTGCTGTTTAATTGATTCATCCAAATTTAATTGTCACTTTTTTTCTTATTTTTCATTTTTAATTTTAATTAATTAGCACTTTTGCTAATAAATTAAAAAAAACAGTTAATAACGTCTCTCTTACAGTTTTTATTTAAATTGCTCACAAAAAATTTTTTTTCAACAAGTTTTTACTTGACCAAACTTTATATATTATTACATTATTATTATATTATATTACATTATATAATAATAGTTGTGAATTTGTTAATAATGAATTTTAAAACAAAATTTTAGATGGAGATATATTGACTAGGGAATCAAATAAATGTATATTTCCATTTACTTTTAACAATGTGAGATATAATAAATGCACAAATAAAGATGGTAAAGATTATTGGTGTGCAACATCTGTGAACAGTGATTTGAGTTACAATAAATGGGATTATTGTGTTTTTCGTAAGTTATTTAAAGTGATCTTGTTTTTTGTTAGTTTTTTCAGACTCTTTTTTTTTTCAGAATTTCAGAAAGAAAATCATTTTTTTATTTAGCACAAACTTGGTCAGAGAAAATTCTTTCCATATCAATTCCTGAAAGTGTTCAAGTTTGGCTTTATACAGAAGAAAATTATAAAGGTTTATTTAAATCAATACATCATATATATATATATGTATATATATATATATATATATATATATATATATATATATATATATATATATATATATATATATATATATATATATATATATATATACTGTCTCAGGAATGGCATGTAGTTACATGCCTTATATGACCACGCATATAATATAATGACATGTAGTTACATGTTTTATATGACCACGCCATATTTGCAAAGAGCTGTGGTCATTATATGACCTCGCATATAATGGCCACAGGTCTTTGCAAGTTTGGAAAATTAGCTTGTTAAAAAAATGTGCTGAATAAGCAAATGTAGACTTAAACTAAAATTAAAAATGAACAAACCATAACTGAAAAGATAAATAAAAACTCAAAAAAAAAAATACAAAACTAAACTAAAAAAACAAATATTTCAACTAATGATAAAATAAATAAAAGATAAACCAAAAAAAATAAAAATATAAAATTTATTTTAATTTAAAGGTGTTTAATTTAACGGTGAAAATATCAAAGTTCTTAATTACTTCGAAACTTAATTGTTTAAAAATTGGAAACTTTCATATTTTCCAATAGATGATATTTGATAACTTTTTCAAGAACTTTTTGCTATGCATTGTGGTAATACCTGGGCCATAACAAAGTATAAAAATAAAGTTTTCATTAATTGAAGAATAAAAGTATATCAAAAATTAAGAACTTGTATATATTAATATATACAAGTTCTTTATTTTGGATATATTTTATTCTTCAATTAATGAAAATTTACTGAACAACCTTATAGCCTTTGCTGAAAATTACTTAATTATAAAACAAGATGAAAAAAAGTTAATACATCACGCCAGGAAATTATTATAAACAATGGAGAAGACTGTATTAAAAAAAGTGGAGGTTTATTTGATGTTACCATGTAAACCTTTAATAGCTTGAGTTTAAGTTTTGTGATTTGCTCAAAAATTTTATATCGCTAGAAAGCTTTTCTTGAAATTTGCTGTTTTCTGACATTTTTGATTTAGTTTGATTATTTATCTTATTTCAATTATCGCTTACAACGATGAGTTCGGATTGTGTAAAGATGATGGTCTAGCAGTGTTAAAGAACCAGAGTGGCTAACAAATGGATAAATTAAAAAGCACTTTGTGAAAATTTTTAAAAATAATAATCTCCTTATATCCAATAGCAGTAATTTTAAAGTTGTTAGTTATCTAGATTTAATATTAATTTTTAATGATAGTTCTTTCCAATTTTACTGCAAGCCTGGCAATTCCATCAGTTATATACATGCTGACACAAACACCCTCCTAGCATACTAAAAAACCTATCCAACTAGGATTGTTAACCAATTCTAATAAAAATTTAAACAATGTATTCCTTCTTATCAAAATGCATTATTTAAATCAGGTTTTATCTGCAAATTCATTTACCATTCGAATAAAAAACTGGTCCCATTATATTATATTATATATATATATATATATATATATATATATATATATATATATATATATATATATATATATATATATATATATATATATATATATATATATATATATATATATATATATATATATATATATATATATATATATATATATATATATATATATATATATATACATATATATATATATATATATATATATATATATATATATATATATATATATATATATATATATATATATATATATATATATATATATATATATATATATATATATATATAAGTTCAATATTTTTACAAATAAATAATAAATTTTGATGCAATTACTTTTTGAGTTTCACAATTGTATTAAACAAATCTGCAATTTACATGAACTGTAGATAGTAATCTTGTGTAATGAATAAGTAGTTGTTGATTATTCTTAAATCCCCCAGGCAATACCAGAACACTTTGCGCACTTAGCTATTTTAAAGTTATTGAATATTGTCTATGTCTACATAGCAAATAAAACATTTGTTAACAGTAATAGCCAATAGGTTTCATTGAGCATTAGATAAATGTGGAGAATAATTAATAAAGTTTGACATGCTGGTCTTCTCCAAGATTATTTTATCCTTCCTTACCAACTGTAATATAAATATTATCCTCAATGGACAGCATTCTTCCTTATTTTCTTTAACTTCAGGGGTTCCTCAAGGTTCTATCCTTGACCCTTATACTTTTTTAATTTGCATTAACAAGCCCCTAGAAATTCTCGCATCTAAAGTGGCATTTTACGCTGAATATATACCATTTATTCTTGTCTTGATGATGTCATGATTGATGAATCATCTGATTAACTCTCTAGTCTTTCTTGGAAACGATATCAAATCAATTGCAAAATTAGCATTTACTAAGGTTGCATGTCTTTATCCTGCTCCAAAAATTTTTATTAAAGTTTTTTTCCTCAAAAATCTGTTCTTTTAAGTTTTTTTATCTTGTTTTCCTGATTCATATAATTTGCAATCTTTTAAGTCGCCTGTTAATCGTTATCTTGCTTTAAAAACTTCATCTTTTCTCTTTCAGTAACTTCAAACTCTAATAGTGGTTGCTCTGCAGCTTCTTGGAAGTGAAAACGTATAAATATTAAAGCATAAAGATTATTTGTTAAAAGGATTTAAACCTTCGTCCATCAACACTAACAGTTGCAACTTCATATAAACAATATTTAATTGTCCTAGGTGCTACACTAATGTCATGATATTGAAAAATTATAAATTTTAAACTATAAATTGAGACCATTCTAAACAAGTTACTAGATTTGAACTACTAATTGAGATGCTTCTAAATTATGAAAATTTTTTCATTTTTACTGGGTTATCTTAAACAACGATTGATATTTTTTAATATAAAGTTTAAAAATAGTTAACTTGGATAATGTTATTGTATAAGACTTTTACACGACCTCGAGAGACCTCCAGAGGTATAGTTAGGGTTTGTCCCAGTAAAGTTCTTCTACAATTTAATTTGTTCATAAATATTTCTAATTTTAATTTTATCAGGAACTGCCTATGGTCCATTTATTGGTGCTAACACCATTGATAAAGTATGTGGAGGAGCTAAAACAAAATCCATGAAAGTATCTAACAGTGACAAGAAATCTTCAGAGATGGTAAAGATTTGTCGTGGTGCATCTTTCTCTCAGATGTGTGATTTTATTGAAACCAATGTAAGAACACTTTTTTCCTAATTTCAATAAATTTTTATTTAAAAAAACCAGGTATTTTTAAGAGACGTTGCCGAAAAAATCGCTTTGTGTTGACAAAAAAAACAGTTTAGTGCTGAGCCAGAGAATTTAGAATAAGATATGACTTTTATAAATAATGAGTGATAGACAACATATTATTTATCAGACAAACATTTTTTTGTTGTAAAATGTTTAACAACAAAATATATTTCTGCTTGAACCTAAGCATTAAGTATTTCATATTTGTTTTAAGTTTGATAATGTAATTATTATTGCTTTTTAGGCTTACCCGAACCTCGTTATTCATGGGTGTTATTGGCACAACGAGGGAACCAAAATTAAAAGTATGCGTGTTCCTGGTGGACTTGCTGTATATATGTGGACCGGTGAAAACTATAAGGGAAGACCTATAGGACCTTACTTCGGACCAGTTTCTGTATCCGTCGTCGATGGTGGTGAGCCATCCGAGGAACCAAACGATAAATCTCAAATTAAGTCTTTAAAGATTGTTCCGTATAAACCTGTTGCTGTTGATTCTGTGAAAAGAAAATTTTCTAAAGGAAAATCTAAAAATCATAAAGAATAAAGAATGAGAAATAAGATAAAGAATCATTAATAACGAATCGAACGAGAACATTGACTAGAACATAAACGAATCAAACGAGAACATTGGATATGACAAACGATGCATGTCGAAAAAAATGATCGATTATAAACTTATTTAATTATTTAATAAATTTCAATAATTTTTTTGTTTGTTTTTAATTTAACAGTTTTAACAAAACATTTTTTAAAGAAACCTTTTTAGCCATGGCGTTCTCTAACAAGCCGTGAAACACGAAATTTAGAAAAAATGTTGTCGTCTATTCTTAAACATTTTTGTAAAAAGGACGCGGATTATCTCATTTAGTTTGCTCATCTAGTCGATAATATGTTGCCGAAAGCGATTTATTTTTAGCCCACCCAATTTTGATTTAAAAAACACAGTTTTCTTGAAGTAATTACAGTCTTTATTTCAGATGGTAAACTTTGTGAAACATATATAATTTATTTATCTTATCAGTATTCACACCTTTTACAATGTTAAAGTTATATATATTTTGACCATCTAACATTTTCAAGAATCTTCATGATTTAGAAAAAGGAAAAAAAAAATTACAACTTCTGATATTATATATAATATTAGAAGTTGCTTTTTTTTTTTCCCCTTTTTTTATTTCATGAAGATTTTTGATAATAAGATATTTTATCTTCTACTTGCTCTAGTCAGATGGTCAAAATATACATAACTGTAACATTGTAAAAAGTGTGAATTATAACAAGACAAATTATAAATGTTAAACAAAGTTTATGATCTGAAATAAAGTCTATAGTTTCTTCAAGAATATTGCATTTTTAAAGTCAAAATTATAAAAAAACTTTTTATAACTATACTCAAAAAACATTTTTGTATGTATACAAAAATATAAATTCATCAAGTGAGAAAAAAAAAAAAGTGGAAAAAATAAAGAAAAACTCAAGCATTTTACAATTCGAATATGTAATAAAATAGTATTTTTTAACTATTTTTAACAAAAATGAAATATCCTCCAAATGTTCGATCTTTATGAAATTTTACTTCCCTCACGAATTAAGGTTTTTTTTTTTATTTTTATTTTTTTTTTTGTCAAGCAACCATGTACAATTAAAAGTACATGTACAATTAAAGGTACAGATATATAAAAATATTAAACACAAGTATATTTCATTATTTATAATAGTTACGAGACCGGAGAACCTGAAGAAGATAAAATCTTATCATCAGTAACCTTTGATAATAAAAATTGGAAATAAAAGTGTATTGTTAGAAAAAATCATGTAAAGAATCTTGATTGGCAATAAGTTTAATTATTTTCTTTTTAAATTTTTGACAGGTATTGGCTTTTTTAAGTTTACCACTCAGGCTTGTAAGATGGTTCCATAGTATTGGGCCACGATAGGAAATGGCAAAGCTCATAAGTTTTGATGTACGGTAGGATTTTTTAAATCTTCCGGTAGATCGCGTGTTGTATTGGTTTAATGTTTTATGGAAAATGTTTTCGAAAATCTTCGGCGTTTTTTTTGACTGATGTTGAAACATAAATTGTGTAATTTTGAAAATATTTAATTTATAAATATCAAGTGCCCTCATGCTTTTTAGAAAAGGTATAGCATTTGTGAAGCGATTTTGAAAATGAATAATGCGTGCTGCTGTTAGCGATAACCTAGTTTGATATTTTTTTTAGTTCATTATTTGCTACTTGAAATAGAGATATTACTGTGAGAATAGAATAAAGTGGTGTCGTCTGCAAACCTAATAGTAGACATAGCATTTGATGCTTTATATAGATCGTTGACATAGATTAAGAACAGCAACGGATCTAAGATGGAGCCTTGTGGAACCCCACATGATATTTAAAGTTTGTTTGTCTGAAAGCCATCATTTAGAGAAATAAACTCTTTCGATCAGTTAAGTAACTGGTAAGCCATTTATGGTATTCGTGGCTTATTCCATAATATTTTAGTTTTTCTAATAAAATCTGATGGTTAACGGTGTCAAATGCTTTTGGTGAACTTGTTATGAGAAGATGCTCCACTGATAACTTCAACAAGTTGCATAAATGCATGTTCCGTAGAGTAATTTGATCGAAAACCATATTGGTTATAAAAAAGAAGATTGTTATCATACAAAAATGCAAACATCCTATTATACATAATACGTTCAAAGATTTTTGAAAATGCAGGTAATACCGATATAGGTCGATAATTTGTAACCAGACTTTCATCTCCTAATTTAAAAATGGGTGTAATAATTGCAACTTCATTTTATCTGGAAAAACACCTGTTTAAGCGGTTTGTTAAAAATATTTAATAAAACATCTTTAATAAGTTCATAGCAGTCTTTGATTATGCCTCCTGAAATAGATTTATAGCCTGTTGCTTTATTTTTATTTAATTTTTTTATTGAATTATCAAGTTCTTTACTAGCGAGTTGTTTAAATGCTAAGCTTTTATTTGACTTCGATAGATAGCTCAAGAAATGTGCAGGAGTGTGTTTAATTTTGCTGGCTAAGTTTAGACCAATATTTACGAAAAACTCATTAAATTTTGTTGCCACCGATTTTACATCAGAGATCTGTGTGCCGTCTACAGGAATCACGCTTGGCAAGACTTTGTTGTGTATTTTTTGTTTTCCAAGAATCTCTTTAATAGCATCCCACGTTTTGTTGAAGTTAGCTTTTAGTTCTGACAGCTTTTTATTTTTATTTATTTATTTTTTATTATTTTTTTATTTGTCATTAAAAAAAAAGAATACAATGCCGTGTTATATAAATAAAATCTACATGACCGGGGCTAAAAGAAGACAATATTTGCCTTATCACTACAGCTACACTACAGCTTGTTTTTGAAGTATGTAGTTCTGGCTATTTTTTTAGTTCTTTCATATAGACGTTTGTGGTCTAAGTAATCATGGTTATCACGTTCTTTCTTTGGTTTAATAAAGCGTTTAAACTTTATATGTTCATAATTTTCGAACACTAAGAGATAATTGTATAAAATTTGAAATTTGTCAATGAATTTAAATACAGTCAAAAAATAATAAAGAAAATATTTTATAAACTAACCCTAACTCACTCCTAACTATAATCCTGACCCTAACCTGAATCCTGCTCCTACGTATGGACCAAAACTCCCCCCAACCTAAGGGCTGAGGAGGGGCAAAATTTCAGGGCTTTTTTGTTCGCAAGCTCCAAGCGTCGTACTCATTTGCAAAGCATCCTTATATGACATATGCACTATTTCCTAGGAAACATTGATATATGGGTACATAAGGGTTATATGATATATGGGTACAGGGTTGTCAACAGGGACTCATATGGGAAACAGTTCGAATTTTGCCACGTTTTGGCGGGAATTCGAAGTGTTTCCCAGTCTAATCCTGCTGGATAACTGTATGAATTCCAGCTATGTTGTTATTGTAGTATCTCGTTTAAGAAAATTATGGAGTTTCTAAAAACTACTTTTAAACTTCACATAAATGTCAAATCATATACCATAATCCCATATGTTTATTTCAAATCAAATTATCCCATTTGTTTATTTCAAACCATATAATTCTATTTGTTTATTTTCAAATCATACGAAACCATTTGTTTATTTCAAACCATATAATCGGAACTGAATTTATAAATAGATTCAGTTCTGATATTGTCTACTTGAATATATAAAAAATTAATTTATTATTTTTAGGTTTGCTTTTTTTTATTTAATTCCATTTCTTTTTATCTTGCACGAGATTCATCCGTTAACATTTCTTTTTCTTTCCGATTCTGTCCGTTAATGTTCTCTTGATTCTTTTTTTTTCGTCGGTTTTCATAGGTTGCGTGTGTCGAAGATATTTCAAAAGTACCACTTCTAGCTGTTTTCTTGGAGTCAGAACATTCTGTATTTCATCTGAGCTTGTGAATCGCATTGGTACAGAACTTATTCTATTCATGTTATCGATTGCCGGTATAATCTTATTTTATTTTCCGTTATTACTTGCGCTTATAATTACACCCAATGTCAGAGATTATGCCGTTGTCGTCTGCCGTTGACATTTAAAAACACCTAAATCTAAAGACTGCAAAATACAACTTGTGTGGCCTGGTAAACCAAATTAGCTCAATCTTGTTTGCAATAGTAAAGTCTATAACAGTTTTTGATATATGCGAGTTTAGTCCATCAAATATTAGAAGCTTCAAATCTTCTAATTGGTTTGTTTTTGTAATAAATATCATTTCAAACCATTTAATGATTTGGAAGAGTTCGTCCAACCTGAAGGAGAACAGTTGCAACGTGCATTGTCCGGACCGCCATTGCACAAGGTGCTGTAATGGTAAAGACCTTTACAAACTATGTATAGTGATAAAAATTGACCGGTTGCAGAACAGCATACCTGTACTGTGAACATTGTTTTAGTTGAAGTACCAACCGTTTTATTTGGATTCATTAACTTACGTTTCTGCTTGCCTATATCGATTTGAAATTTTGTTTCATCTACATTGAATATATTTTGTGGCTTATTCTGCAGATGAATTTTCTCAATAACAGTTGCTATTTTTTCAAAAAAATCATCAATGCTACATGAATGCTACTTTCTTTCATCAATGTACATGAATGCTACTTTATATATGCTGACATTGTTTTCACTCACATCATAAATGGCCTTCTTCATGGCTTCAATCCGCATGTTGAACTTGCAAGGCATTATATCATGTAATCATAAACTCTAAAAAAATTTATTTATTTAGACTTAAAGCGTAATAATAATAATCACACTTGAGTAAACTTTGACAGACCTAAGGGATAACTTTGACAATCCTGTAAATGTTACTTCAAATCCGAAATGCGCGTTTTAAACTAAAAATACTAAAAAATCATTTTAAAAGCTTAACATTTAGAAATAACATCATAAAAATACATCTAAAATTTATTACAGCATGGTTTAACTTACCTTAGAACTAAAATTTTTTAACATTAAAAAAATTAAGAACAAGTTTTATTTGTGTTCGCCGTATTGTATCGTTATTTATGTTTACAAATATGTGGATAAATATATATTTGTTCATTTAACAGATTACTGTCACGTCGGTATAAATAATTTAAACAATAGTCAACCGTTGGTTAAGTATAAAAATATAATATAGCACGTATTATTTTAGATAATATTGTTAAATTAAATATTTAAACATTTAGAATAACAATGTTACCCACCTGTCAATCTATCCCGCTTTACCTTTGAGCTGTAAAATAAAATATATAAACTTAATCTCAATTAAACTGTTAGTCTAGAACTTTATAGAAAAAGTTATGGCTAAAAAAATTAAATTAAAAAAAGATAAAATAAGAAGATAAAATAATAAAATAAGATAATAGAATAAGAAGACTTGCAACTTACTTGCAACATGCTATTCTTTTATGTGCTTTCGTTTAGTACCACTTCACTCAATCGCCTTTCTCTTTGTTCTATATTGCTCTCCTTCATCTTAAGACTGCATCGAAAAGAGTTTCGATGTCATTTCAGATCAAATTGATCAAGCCCACTTTCTTTATCCATAAGCCAATATCGTTGTTTTTGTTGACTTTTATGCTTATCATATTGAATGGCTTGCCTCTAGTGCCAGTGACTCTGCTCGCGTTAAAGCCACCAATTTTGTCTTTTTCAATCTCTAACTCATATATTCAACTTTTCAACTCGCTTTCAAAACAACTCAAATCATTTATCTTCTTTACTTGACCTATGTCTTGTTTCTGATCCTAGTCAGTGCTCAGTTTCTCCATTTACGCTTAGGTGCTTCTGATCATGGTTTCATCTCTCTATAACTATTATTTCATTCTTCTTCATCATCAGAATCCCCTATCATCGTACCTCTAATAACTACCTTAAAGCTGACTGGGACTCATTCCTTGATTTTCTTCGTGATGGCCCCTGGGTAGAAATCTTTCGTCTTCCTGCTGACAAATGTGATTCTTACATAACTTTGTAGATTCAAGCTGGCATGAAATCTTTTATTCCCTCTCGACAATTCCAGCTCCAGCCTTACTCTTCTTTATGGTTTTCCTCACATTGTGCTAATGAAATTTCTTATCGAAATCGTTACTTCCATATCTATAAGCAAAACAATTCTCCAGAAAACAGACGTCTGTTTACTAATGTTAGAAACCATTGTAAAAACATTTTGTCTAACGCAAAAACTCACTATTCCCAGGAGATAAAATCTTGTATTTTATCACAAAAATTAAACTCTTGTGACTTCTAGAGAATCTTTAACAGTATCAATAATGACGGCGAATCTGTTTTTCTACCTCTTGTGTGTTTCGGCCTTTTTCACCTCACCTAAAGACAAAGCTAAATTATTTGCTAAGAACTTTTCATCAATATCATCTCTTGATTCCACTAGCTGCGTTCAACCTAATATAGCCGACAAACAGATTTACCCATTGCTTGACTTTCGTATCACTCCAGCTTCAGTATCAAAAGTGATTTCCTGTTTAGATTACTCAACAGCTTGTGGCCCGGAAAACATACATGCTATAGTCTTGCAGAAGTGTTCTCCGAAGCTGTTGTCTATACTTTCAAAACTAACTAACAAATGCCTATCAGAGTCTTGTTTTCCGGTATGCTGGAAAGCGGCATCTGTTATCCCTATTTTTTAAAATTCTGGAGAGCGATCTGATTCGTCTAACTACCGTCCCATTAGTCTTCTTCTTATCTTAAGCAAGTTTTTATTCATTAAGTAATAAACACTTAATCTCTCATCTTGAATCTAATAACATACTTTCTGATCGTCAATATAGATTTCGATCTTTTCGTTTTACAGCTGATTTGCTAACATTAATAACTGATAGGTTTGATCGTGCATTAGATAGAGGTGGCAAGGTGAAGACTATCGCTCTTGAAATTTCTAAAGCTTTTGATAAAGTTTAGCATGCTGGTCTTCTTACGATGTATCAATTAATATCTTTAAGATTATTGAATCCTTCCATTCCAATCCTAGTATAAAATTGTCCTCGATGGACAACACTTTTCTTCATACCCTGTAACTTCAGAGGTTCCTCATAGTTCAATCCTTGGCCCTATATACTCCTTTCAATTTACATTACCAATCATCCATAGAGTGGCGAGCGAGGAATTTCGCGCCCCGGACCAAAAATAAAAATTGCGCGCATTTGTTCCCGTTAGAGAGTTTTTATATCATTTAAAAATGAATATTTCACTGAACAATAGTTAAGCTAGGAATTGATGATTTTAAAAGTTACTTTATTATTTAATAGATTTGTTTTATATTACTGTATGTACGCTGATACCTCCCGAACTTTAAATACAGAACTTATAAAGTTTTTGTTATATATGGATCCATTAAAAAAACACTTAACTGCATTTCTTTCAATTTTATCAAGTCTTTGCATTTTTAAGTCTCTATTTTCACAGAGTTCTAGACCATGCGTTAGCGTTGGAACTGCTGAAGGTTTATATAATTGGATAACTGATGATGGATGTGCGAATCGGATGCCAGATTGCAAAATTCGATTTTTCTGTATCCCACATGAAGCCTAGATGATTAAGTTTTTTATTTGGTATTATTTAATGATTTTCAGGGTTATCTTGCAATTAGTTACTTTTCAAAAGCAAAAGTTCCGTTTTGACAGCATTGATTTTTATGCCGTTTAAGTTATTGTAATCGTTACAAGTTGTTATAAGCCTTTCAAGACCAGATAGAGTAGAGCTAAGCCGAATGAACTCGTCAGCATAAGAAAAAACACCTGTGAAGTTTCCATATATAGAAGTTACAACATCTGTGAAGTTTCCACGTATAGAACCAACAAAGTTATCATTTTTTTTAATTTCAAGTAATTTTTGGGTGTACATGTTAAACAAGTGCGGCGCCAAAATCGATCTGTGCCTTAGACTTTGCTTAAGAGCAAATAAAACTGAATTGAAGCTATTTTAAGTTCCACTACTGTTGTGGAATAAAGTTAACTAATACACTGTTAACTAATTGGAGAGATCAAAGTAAAATTTATCAAAGGGAAGATTCCAGTTGCAAATGTCAAAAGCTTCTTTTCAGCACCTAGTGAGCATAAGTAAATAGGCGAATTGTTGTTGGAAATACGGAAATGCAGAAATATAAACTTTTTTATGCAGAAATAAAAATTAAAATTAGAAAATTAAAATAAGAAAATATAAGTAAGAAGATATGAAATTAAAACAAGTAACTAAATAAATAAATAAAATATGACTTAAACGCAAATAATAAATGAAAATATTTATTTTTAGATTTAAAAATGTATATAATCGTATGAAAATATTTGTATTAAAAAAAAAAATTATTTACGCATAATATAATAATAAGTTCTGGAACTCATTGGAGAAAAGGAAAATCTTTAAAGATATTATTGAAGTAAATATTCCAAGTTAAACTCATGTCTTTTCAAAAATGTAACTTTATAATAATTTACCTTGTATTATATACAGTGGATGATTAATAAATAAAAAATAAAAAATATATAAATAATTTATATTTCCACTTAAATTGGATTATATTTCTGCATAATTTAATTTATTTTTCTGCATAACTCTGAAATGAGAACTTACAGTGGAAGTAAAATCTGTCAACTACATTTGAACTTACAATTGAAGTAAGATCTAAAAATTTTTATTCTATATTAAATAATTATTTAATATAATTTAATTAACTTTAAAAATTAAGTAATGTCTTTAAAAATAAATTTTACAAAACTTTTATAAAAAATTATAAATTACAGTATCTGCGATTTTTATAATAAAACGAATCGCGCAACAAATAACTTAATTACAAAAAAACTATTAAGTTGCAAAGAATTTCTAAAATTTTTTTAAAGTTCGAGCGTCAATTATTGTTTTATATACTTTTCTATACTTAAGTTTTTATTCACGTAAAATTAAGCAATTTACTTCAAAAAATGCCAAGTAATTGCTCAGCTTTACGTGAATAAAAATTTAAGCAAAATTGGTCAAGTTTTACTCACCTAAAGCTGATTAATTACTGCAAGCAATGTCTTTTTTTTTATTCACCCGGCCTATGAACGTAACATTTTTTAAATTTTAGACGAAAAATTTTTTATTTTTTTCTCTAAAAAACCATACATTATGTTAATTAATTTTTTTTAACAGAAAAAGTAAAGATAGTTTGATAATTTTGCGCCCTATTAAATTTTTGCGCTCGGAGTAATTTACCCTTTGGCCCCCACCTCGCTTCGCTACTGCTTCCATATATTATCACATCTAAGGTGGCATTGTTTGCTGATGATACTAACATTTATTCTTGTCATGATGGCAATCATAGAGTTTTGGCTTCTTACTAGAGGGGCATTTGAGCTTGAAGAGAATCTTACTTTTTCAACTCAGATAAAACTCAATTTTTGCAAATTGTTATCACAACAATCGAAATCTTCCTATATTTATGAACGATAATATAATTGATGAGTCATCTACCCTTCGTCTTCTAGAATGAACTCTAACTTTCGATCTTTCTAGAAAACCATATATCTTATCAATTGCAAAACTAGCATCTGCTAAGGCTGCATCTTTTTATCGTGCTTGACACTTTCTTACACCGGATTCTATTTTTTATCTCTATTAATCTCAAACCCATCCTTTTATGGAATACTCTTGTCATATCTGGGCCTAATCTTCCAATGACGCTCTTTCTCTCTTAGACAAGGTGCAAAAACGCATTATAAACATAATTGAATCTGCTCTTGCAGCCAACCTCCAACAGTTATCACATCCTCGTAATTTTGCTTTTTTTTTCTTTTTTTTACAAATACTATAATGGGCACTGCTCTAAAGAGCCAAACTTTTTTTTTAGCTCATTTTTTTGTGAGACTGTTCCTAAGTGCCCCAACAACTCTTATTCATCTAGTTTTTTTCCTCGAGCATTAGTTTTTTGGAAATCGTTTCCTTTATCTTGCTTTCCTGATTCATATAGTTTGCAATATTTTAAGTTGTCTGTCAATCGTTATCTTACTTTACAAACTTCGTCTTTTCTCTTCCAAATGTTATAGTGTTGTTGTTTTTTGTTTGTTTTTTTAATTTCGTCATTAAAAAAATAAGTTTTTAGAATGCTTTCACAACATAAAAATATAACATTAAAGAGTCGGAGTTGGCAGAAAACATGGTCATATCATCCAGTCCCGATAATATAACTAAAAAATTCAACCGATAAAAAAAAGGAAAAAAGAAACTTAAGCGAGTACAGATTTAACAATCAATTTACTATTTAAAAAAAAAATTCTCTATTTCATTTTACTTTTATTCTTATTACACACACACACACACACACACACACACACACACACACACACACACACACACACACACACACACACACACACACACACACACACACACACACACACACACACAGACACGCACACACAAATATGTTCATTCATTCATACATACAAAACCGAACAAATATGTTTTATTTTCCATTTTCATATTGCGTAAGATATAATAAATATTGCATTTATAAATAACGTTATTATTGTAAAATAAAATAATATCATACATGTTTTAAGTACCATACAATATAATTAAGATGTTGCGCCAATTTATAAGACATTAAATAACTAAGATTATCAGAAGTTTTTGATAATAGGATAGTTTTGCTTTGTATTAAAATCAAATAAGTGTTGTTTTGTTGCATGTTTAAAATGTTGAGTTAAAGTTATAGTTTTTATATTACTTGTTCAAAGCAAGTTCCATAACCATACCCCTCGGCAAGATATCGAATAAGCAGCTTGTTTTGATAATGTTTTTGGTATAATAAAATTTTTTATTGATTATTTAGTTTCGTATTTGTGGCTTAAAGGAAAAAAGTTCGTTTGGAAAAAGCTTGGTAGCATACCATTTTTAAACTTAAACATAAAAATAAGTATATAAAGAATATTTACTGGGCACTCCAATTAGGCACTCCAATTTCTCTTAGTAGTGGTCTGGCACTAGCGTATTTATTTGTATTTAACATTAAGCGACTTGCTCGTTTTTTTTGTTTGTAGATCGTATTTAACTTTGAAGGATAAGTACTTGCCCAGATAATGTTGCAGTAGCTGATGTAGCTATTAAAAAATACAAAACAAATATTTTTTAAACAATTTTTGTTCAGGAGATGTTTTGTTTTATACATAATACCAATAATTTTATATTTTATTACTTTGATATGATTACTCCAGCTAATATGTTCATTAAGAATTACGCCTAAAAACTTGATTGAGTATTCTCGTTTAAGTTTAGTTTCATCTATTAGCAAATGAGGTAGTTTTAAGGTGAGGTTTTTAGATTTTGATAATTTTGTAAAAATAATATATTTACTTTTTTCGACATTTAGAGAGAGCTTGTTAACCTTAAACCATTCGTTCAGGTTTTCAAGTTTTTGATTAACAGTGTTAAATAATAGGCTGATGTTTGTGTGGGTAAATAATACTTGCGTATCATCAGCAAAAAGGACAAAGTTAAGTATGTTAAAAGATAATGTTTGATGAAAAAAAATTTACTTTAGGTGTCTTTATTGATCTGAGCAAAGCGTTTGATACCGTAGATCATAATATTCTTCTTTATAAACTTAAAAATTATGGTATCATAAATTCTAACTTAGGCTGGTTTAAGAGTTATTTAAAGAATAGGAAACAATGCATTTTATATGATGGCGAGAAAACAGACTTGATGACAATTATCTGCGGAGTCCCCCGAGGATCAATTCTAGGACCGCTTTTATTTCTCATTTATATAAATGACTTGAGTAAATTTTCCAATATCTTAAATTCAATTTTATTTGCCGACGATACTAACGTATTTTATTCAAATAAAGATATTAATTTTTTATTTACAACAGTGAACGAGGAGCTTGTGAAACTAAGCGAATGGTTTATATCAAATAAATTGTCCATAAATATTAAAAAAACAAAATATACTTTCTTCCATCGTCTTCATGATAAAGACAACATACCCTTACAACTTCCTAAGCTTTTTATTAATAACTCTTATGTTAAAAGTGAGAGTTCTTTGTTGTTTCTAGGTGTTGTTTTAGATGAAAACGTAACATGGAAGGAGCACATACGAATAATTCAAAATAAAATCTCGAAAAATATAGGCCTTTTATATAAAGCAAAACAGTTGTTGAACCAAACTTGTTTGAAACTTATTTACTTTTCTTTTATTCAATGCTATCTAAATTACGCTAACGTTGCTTGGTGCAGCACTAATGTATCTAAAAATAAAGGGCTGCTAATTAAACAAAAACACACTCTAAGAATTATTGGAAATGTGAATCGCTTTTCGCACACTAAATTACTTTTTAATAAATTCAATACTTAACGTATTTCAACTTAACCTATATCATATTTTTATATTTATGTTCAAAGTAGATAATAAAATGGCACCCATTTTATTTAATTCATTTTTCGAAAAAATAAATCATTTATACCAAACAAGATTTTCAAACAACAATTATATTCAACCAAAAAAATATTATTCTGCAACTAGGTTCTTGATAGCAATCAGAGGACCTAAATTATGGAACACCCTATTGGAAAATGAGTTTAAAAAAATTTCTTCCCTTGATCAATTAAAAAAAAAATATTTCTTCCCCTTCACTTCCCCTTCTTTGTTTTTTATACAGGGTACCCATGGAGGCAACTACCAACAAAGTAAAGCAGGGCTTTTAAAAATTTGTTAAAGATTTTAATCTATTAAAAATGTTATTGTACAATCGTTTCAAAATTTCATTCAATAAAACAAAGAGTGCATGTATATATGTACAATTGGCATCAAGTTTTTTGAAAACTGTTTTTGTTTTTTTTTAATACTGACTTATTTTAGATTAAAATCTAAGCCAACTTCAGGTCAATGTTTGATTTGATAAAACATATATTGTTACTCCACAACCTCGACCATCAGATCTCATTCCAGGTTCGGAAGATTTAATATCCATTTCTCTAATCAACAAAATGCAACCTCAAATTCTGCAGAAATACACACCAAGATCTACAATTGGTGACGGCAACTGCATTTTTCGGACTGTGTCACTAGCTTTATATGGTGTTAAAGATCATCATTTGTATCTCAGGGTTCCCACATCCATTGAGGTGATACAGCACAGAAGTAAGATATATTACTTATATGGATTAATTAAGTAAATATGGTTTTACCGTGTCAATTAGCGGATATAGTAAACTAATGCATATTTATGCATTAAGGGCTGCTCTTGCAATGTCAATTTGCTCTGTTTTTCCTGCTGATAGCAGTTTTTGCGATTTTGCACATCCTTGAAATCGGATCGGATCCTGAAATTGCAGTACGATGGACTTGTGCCAGTGAAGAAACAAAAGTATACAACAATATTGTCTATCTTGCCAAGCGTCTACCTGCAAGTGAGATTGACTTCAACATTTTGGATGAAAGTCTTTCAAGCAGAATCAGGTTGATTAAATAGCACAATAAATTATTCTTACAAACAACGTATCTAGGTTAACCGAAATACAAAATCAATATACTTTATTAAAAAACAAACAAGTTATAAGTGAGTAACAATTAATCCAAACATTTTTTTTCTTTAGAAGCAGTACACCACTAGCCAATGAAAATAATCTCATAATAACTTTTAATGACACAGATATATCAGACAATGAAACTGAGTATTATTTACATAAAGAAGCAGAAGATGCCAGTGACCAAAATATAATGTCATCGCACAATGCCAGCAACAGCCTTGAGAATCTAAAGTTTCTAGAAGCTGCTGAGATTATCAAGATATTGATCAATCCTTAAAAACATATGTTAGAAACAATTCCAAAAGGTCCAAATAAAAATGTTTATTTTCTTGTCAAGAATAAAGAAAATATTCACAGACGTGCAAATGGTTTACAAAGCTGCTTTGTCGATGACTGTGGGGCATGGATAGGAGCAAGTGGAGCTTCGCCAATTTCTTTTTACATTCGTCTATCTTCAGGTCATATTAAAAATGTCATAAAAAGGACTGGAAAAAATTGTAAAGCTGTTAAACGTAACAAAAAGTTTACTTACATTGATTTAGAGCCACAACCATTGCCATCTGAAGTCATACGGCTTCATCGACACTATACATGTTTGAGAGCAAGCAATACCTTTAAACGACGCATTAGTTGGATAGAAGAAAAGACATTGCCAAACGTAAAACATGTCTGCCTTGTTGAATACGTTGGAAAACATCCTGGATTCTGTCCACATTAAAACAGCAACAATGCACAATCTATTTATGTACGAACATCCAGATCAGCCATGGATTCTATTGCCTTGCAAATAAAACCAGACAACCTCGAGAGATTTACCAGGATCTACTGCTAACAATGCTCCAAGGGATCCCAAACAGATACGCAACAAAAAATATTACGGTAAGATGAAAAACACGACATTAAGATCAACAGGAAACCAAAAAAACTTTGCAGACAATGTTCAACAAGTTAGTTATGTTCTTCATGACCACCCCTTTGTGCAGAGTTTAGAGCAGACAAAGAATAAGATTCCAAATGTAATTCTTTATTTGGAAGAAATAATACAGCAAATGAAAGCTATGTGTTCAAGTGCTCGTCCATCAATAATTGGGGTTGATCGAACTTTTAATCTTGGAAAAGTGTATGTCACTGTTACAGTATTTAAGATGCTGGTTGTAGTCCGCAAAGAGCTTCAATTGAATCCAATCTTCATTGGGCCATTGTTCCTGCATGGTGATGCATTTGATGGTACATACGCCCATTTCTTCACACACTTACGGAATAAATTTAAGGAAGTGTCATGCAAAACTGAAAATTTTATTTTCGGAACCGATCAAGAAAAGGCTATGATGTTTTAATGATAATCTACAACATTTCTTATCGCTTATTTTCTATGTTATGCCTTCATATAGTTACAATAACGCATATATAGTTTTAATTAAGATCTCCATCTCGGAGCACATTCTTACATCTTCCCCTTCTTTTTGTGGAAAGAATGGGTACCCTGTATACAAAACAAACCTAATATATAGTACTAATAATTATTAAAAAATACGTTGTAAGACTTTTTTTTCCAATCAAATTTATCTCCAACATGACAACAGGGCTGGCAAAAAAAACTCATTTTCGGGGTTTTCCATTGATTTAAAAGTTCGTCATTTATCTCAAGGCAGGTTTTGTGAATCCACTTTTTACATGTGTTACAACAAATTGTTCCATCTCCACACTCTTTGGAGCACATTACACAAGGGTATCTGACTTGATATTTCTTTAATCGATTCATATTGAAATAAATGCAAAACGAAAGTCGTACAAAATAGAAAAAAGAGCTTTTGAAAATTCTAACCACAAATTTTGAAGAATTATTTTAAACAAGACGTCGACAAAAAGCACTGACGAAGCTGGTTAAATTTATAAAAATTTGGTTAATAATTATACTATTTGCTTTTTGTAATAATATTCTTTAAAAAACTTAACTTTTCGAAATGATTTCAACACAAACATTTCCCTTAGGACATTATTATTAGCAGTATGTACAATACTTTCGGGACATTGGTAATGTTGTAAATAAATAAAATTCCATTTAAAATTTAAATCCGCACAAAGGAATTTGCGTTAATTTGCACTTAACAGCTGTTAAGTTAGAAGAAGTTTAAAATTTCATTTATAACTAACAAGTTAAACTGCTATAATTAGGGCTAGCAAAACCGGTATATTGGTTAAAAACTATGTTTGAATTTACCGGTAATTTTCAAATAATTTACTAAAAATTTATGGAAATTCTGAATAAATTATTAGTAGTATTTTTTTCTAACTAAAAAGAGAAATTCTACAAAAAAGCTAACTTTTTTGCATATTATAAAAAAACAGTTGAAATCGCAAAAAATTAAGAACTTTATAATGGAAAATAATTTTGTTTTCTTACAATATTACAGTATGCATTTCTTAAAAAAAAAAATACAGTCTACTTGATTGGTTTTTCTTAAATTTTCGTTTTTTAATAGAGAAAGAAAAATGTTTACATTCAATTAGGATTTATTTATGTAGTTTATTTATAATTACAGTAATTAAGGTGCTGTATAAAAGATCTGTTTCGGATAATATTTTCGTAGAAAATCAAGAAGCTATTACTGAATTTGAACATGGTGAAGATGAAGAGGACGATGTAATAGAAGATGTTGGGGTTTTTGACGTTATTGAGGATACATCAACTGATTCATCAATTCAACATGAAAGTATAGGTCTAATAATAACAAAAATTCGAAAAATTGTTGTCATGTTCCGTAGATCACCAACAAAAAATGACATCCTCCAAAAACATGTTAAGGGTGAATTTAAAAAAGAACTTACGCTAATCCTTGACACAAAAACACGGTGGAGCAGTATGTTGATAATGTTGGAAAGAATTTATGCGATTAAAAATTGTGTTCGTAAGAGTCTAATCGATATCAAATCCGATATAGATTTATCAGAAAATGATCTCAATGTTGTATCAAATATAATAATGACTTTGCAACCTGGTAAAGTAGCTATGGAAGCTCTCTGTTCAAGGGACACGAATCTATATGTTGCAGATTTGACAATTATGTTCATGTTGGATGAACTAAGTAACCAAAATAATTTTTTAAGTAATGAATTAAACAAGATTTAATATTTCGAATAAGTGAGAGAAGAACAGTATATTCTGATATATATTCATATCTTCATGAAACATGTCCACGTTCAGCTTTAAATAATGAAAATAATTATGGCGTGTTTAATACAACAAGTAAATTGGTTATGGAAAAAAATATTGTAGAAATCATTCAACAATTTTTAAAAAACGATTCCGAAACTACTGAAGCTAAAGTTGTGCAAGTGTATGAAACTGAATCAACTAGTGAATCTACGGTTTTATCAGCAGTGGCGACATCAAGTCAAGCAATGTCAATGAAGGAAAAACTTGATTTAGTAATTAAAAAAAAAAAAGATAACTATTGCTCACGATGAGATTAGTGATCCGAAGACAACATCCGGTCTTTTAAATATAGTTAGGAAAGAAATGGCGTATTTCAAGGAACAAAATATTAAAGGAAAATATTTAAACAAACTCCAAAAGTATATTTCAGCAGTTCGCCCAACCAGTGTAAAGTCGGAAAGAGCTTTTTCTGCAGCAGGTTAAATTGGCACAAGGTACAGAACAAGTTTAAACGACGAAACATTAAATGTAATGTGTTTTTTAAGAGCTTACTTCAATAAACAATTTATGCTCCTTGAAAAGAATTGACTATACTAATTATTTTTATTTTTAAAATGAAGTTTTCTTTATGTTTATGTTTGTTTATGTTTACGCTAAAATACAAAAATGTTAATGAATTAATTAATTATATTTTATTATATAAAAAAAATCTTTTTGATTGTTTAATTTATTTATTTTTAACTAGGATGGACCTGTAAACTGATGCTGTTTTACTAATATATTCATTTGTTATGCTTTTTGTTGTTTTCAGTGTTTAGATTATTACTATTTAAGCCTTTAGGAAAAAAACCGGTTAATTACCGGTAACCCGGTAATATTTTTTTTTTTACCGAATTACCAGTTTTTTAAAATATCGGTAAATTTACTAGCACTAGCTACAATCTTGAAGTTTTTTCCGCATCATTTTATCATTTAAAATTAATCATTGTTGAAAAGTTCAATCACGTGTTTTGCAGATCAGTAGTGCTTCCAAATGGGCTGTTTCCTAGTAGATGCCTTTTTTGTTCCTGTAAATATTCAAATAAGTATTTTTTGAGCCACTGAATTTTTATAATGCGGAATGCCTTTAATGCAACATCTTCTTTATTTGGATTTTTTATAAACTGTTGGTCAAATTATTTGAATAGATTAAGTTTATTACAGTTAATTTGTACGTTATTTTAGGTTATTTCGGGTTATTTCGGGTTATTTCGGGTTATTTCGGGTTATTTCGTCTTTAAGACGGGTTAGGGTTAAAGGCGTCTTAAAAACGTCAATAACTTCAAAAGTAAAACCGCTAATGGAGAAAGTAAGTGTTACAAGCTTTCCAAAGATGACGTTTTATAAAAAAAGATATAAGATTTACAAACAAACTGAAAGAATTTTAGAGATGGACATACCTAGTGGGCACGGACGTAAAACAAACATCTTTTAAACGTCTTATGCACTTTTTGGACGTCTTTTGAACGTCTTTTGAACGTTTTGGACGCCTTTTGAACGTTCAAAAGACGCCTTTTTTTAATCTGGTGCCCACTGGGTTTATTTTGGAATATTTTGAATCATGGATCATGGAGTTATTTACTGCTCTACTCCAGACATTGTTGCAGGATTAAACAAAATATATGTAGTGGAACAATACAAATACCATTAACACAATATTTAAATGACTGAAGCTAAAATAAAAAATCAAATGAGTTGAAGCTTGTAAGAAGCTTTACATACAAGTAAAATTTATCCACAAGTAAACCAACAACAAGTTTAACAAGTTAAACAACAGCTAAGTTCTAGTTTTCTACTAAAAACGACCAGATGCTCATGTAAACCTTCAAATAAAACTAAACAAAACAAACAAGTACATAATAAAAGTTCCTAACTTAAAGGATGTTGCACAAAATAAATTAAATTTTAAGTATGCAAATTTGAAAACACAAATGGACATATATGTAAACACAAATGGAAAATTTGAAGTAAAAATATTTCATTTCATAACATGATATGAACATATACAGACACAAATTTTTTTTTTTTTAATAATTATTTTTTTGATTACTAACTATGCAGCCATATATCCTACATTATTTTGTCGCACCAGACTGTCACCTTATTGAAAACTAAGTTTTTAAATGTATAACGAGCAAATTGCTCTTCAGTTTTTCAGTCTTTGACCAAATAAATTTTGGTATTACATGATTTACTGAATAATTGGATATATTTGATAAAAACTCAGTATTTATATTTATACATAGTGGTTTATGATAAGCCTGCACATAGAGTTAAGATTTCTTGAACTGTTCAATGGACAGTGTTCAATTTTTAAAATATTTAGAGACGAGACTATATGGACTTAGTCTGAAGCAAGCAGCTTACAAAGGTAAAAAAGGAAATACAAACATGAATATAAATATGAAATAACGTTGCTTATGGAGTTTAAGAGGAAAAATGCTTCATAACTTTAATCATTAGAATGATAAAAACAATTGCTGATTTAATATATATATATATATATATATATATATATATATATATATATATATATATATATATATATATATATATATATATATATATATATATATATATATATATATATATATATATATATATATATATATATATATATATATATATATTAATTTATAAAAATAAAGAAAACAACTTTTTTTTGGTACTAATAGTTTCATGCCTAAAGGCAATCATCAGCCATGTAATACAAAACAAGAAACAAAAAAAAAAAACCGTTAAAATATAAAGTTACAGTGGAATGTGCTCCGTCGTCAAAACAAAACAAAAACAAAAACCTAAAAAATATATATATATATATATATATAAATATATAAATATATATATATATATATTTATATATATATATATATATATATATATATATATATATATATATATATATATATATATATATATATATATATATATATGTATATATATATATATATATATATATATATATATATATATATATATATATATATCCCTAGCATTTTTTGTACATTATTTCTTATGTCCTTTTTTTATTATTCTTGGGTAAATTTGCTGATATTAAAATAATTTTTGTATTGTCTTTCTGTTGATATTATGTTACCTAAGTTAACATAATGATAACAGGAGAATATTAAATTTTTTTTTTTTTAATTCCTCAAGCTATATAATTATCTAGTTAAGTTAGGAATTTTTTAATTTTTGCTAAATCTAATATAGTATTTTTCAAATTGGCTTTACAGTCTAATTTTTAATAGATCTATGTGTGTATATTGATTATTTATTTGAATAAGATTATTTATTTGAATATTTTGTAATTATTTTAATGTTAAATTTAAAAATTGAACCTTCAGGGTCATACCTGAGTCTTAAACTATCCTTCATTGAAGATTGATATATATATATTTTTTTTAATTTTACTTCACCTCCTCAAGGCCGAGAAGGCACTACAAACGAGGAGGCTACTTCCTTATTCTTGATCTACAGAGAGTACCAAATATGTGTTTCTTAAAATCGGAAATGGGATAAAAAATTTTTGTTTTTTATTTCATTTATGTATTACTTGAGGTCTATGAATCTATGATTTATAAGCCCTTTTTAAACAGACTAATAAAATCCATGGAAAGTTTTCTATATTATTATTTATTTTCAAAAAATCTTTTTTTAAAGGATAATAAGTAATAATAAAAAAATAAATAGTTATAATTGTATAAACTTTTATATTAATCTTTGTTTTACTGTACTATAATACTTTCTACATTACAGCTTTTAAACGTAAACAAACGCGATATTAAATTTTGTCCCTACAGCTCAAATATTAGTGCCCAGACCTTCCCGTATGAAACTTGCTAATAGCGAAAAAATTCGCTTCGCGCGAATATTTTGTCTTGTGCAAAACGGCCTTAAAAAGAATACTCGCAGGTCAAGCTGCTGCTGCTTAACGCAAAGAAAAACGACAAGCTTTGCCTCCTGAGCTAGCTAAACATAAAGAAATAATTTTAAATTGGAAGACGAAGAAACAAAAAAGAAAGAAAAATGGAAAAAAAAGAAACGAGAAAAGAATAGAAAATATCTTATTCTTTTGATTTTAATTTAAATTAATAAATATTTATCTTATGCTGTTATTGAATTAGGAGCAATTTCTGTCATATTATTTTTAATGCAAAAAATTAAAAAAATGAGAAGCCGCAATCTGCTCCTACAATAGTTAAACAGAGTCAACTACAATATAATAATCAGATCAACCTTTTAAAGATTGCTGGAGTGTTTGTTAAGCCTGTCTCATAGAAATCTTTAGATATCTTGAAGTGTTTCTGGTCGGTTGTTGGCTTCCGTTTTTGACTTTTGTATCTCTTGATCAACTTACCTTAAAATTTTTCTTCAAGCAAGACAAACTCATCAACTGAAAGTTCATCATTGTTAAACGCTGAAATAATCCTACATTCAGCGCCAGCTCCAGCGAGCTTTATGCAACAGGAGCTCCAACGTCTGTCTCTACAAGACTGTTGATAATAACTCCTTATAATAAGCCATTTTTTTCATCACAACATGCTACAGATAGATAGAGGTTTTGAAATATTTTTACATCGTAAAGTTTTTTTTCGGAATTTGTTACCGAGATCATTAGCCCTCTGAACATATGACAGAGCTGTTTGAAATCGCAAAGTCGAAGGAGTGTTTGGTATAGACTCAATTGGACCTTCTTCTTACAAAGGAGCCGATGCTTAAAATCCTTCGTTAATCTTTTGCAACAATGAATATAATTGAACTTTATTTTTCCATTAATAATATTGTATCATTTGTTTTTTATTGTTTAACTCACAGCAACAACCATCCCAGATATCAAAAATTAAAACAAAAGAAAATAATCAATCCATCATCATCAGTAAATTTAAAAGTATGCTGGTTAATTTATTGAAAAAGATGTAAAGGAAGCCAGTTTAAATTCAGAGGCTCAGCAGATACAAAATCTGACGCTTCATATGCAATAAATAAAGTTTCCAATACTCTTTGAGGATTTCTTTTAAATATTGATGTGTTTGAGGATATCTTATCACATTCTATTATATATAAGGCATCAGGTGTAGTAGAAGTGCCTATATAGTAAATAAATTTTTGTAAGATTATTTTTGTGTGTGACATTTTTTTTATCGGTACCGCTAAAGTAGCTGTCATAGTACCATTAAAATTTACTTGGTGAGCAGTGTGTTAGTTTCTTTCATTTTTTTATTAACAATGTAGTTTTAAGTCTGATATTTCACAGCATATACAGCATATACACTATTACAGCTCCTGCTATAACAAAACTTGTTAGCTCCTTACTATGATCACTCCCGTTTTGTTCAATAGTATTTGTTGTTTCTGTCTTTAATCTATCCATTGGTATTGTTGTTTCCGTTGTTGAACCGTCTATTTTTTTTTTGGTCATTGAACCGTCCGTTGGTTTTGTGGACCTTTTCATTTTGTTTATATTTAATACACCTAAAGAAGCACCCATAGGAGCAATAATTAGTTGATTGTTATATTCGACTGTACTGTCCATTTTTAATGACAAATCGTTTGCAATCATGTAAGATATTGGCTATCATCTGTATCATTTTCTTGGCTATGAATACGCGTTTCCAACGCGTTAGCTTATTTAAAAGATTGCTTGCATTTTCATTTCCAATTATTGAACTCCTAGTGCTTTATTGTGCTGACAAAAGACAAATAGCATATTCGCGAATACTTTTTGAAAAAGCTATTTTCAAAAAGTACTTGCGAATATGAGACAACTAAAGACCAATTTTAGTTATGTCATCTGTCTGATCCGGAACCTGAATTACACATATGTTAGTATCATGAAATAAAAGAGGACCCAAGGGTCCTCTTTTATTTCTTATTTATGTAAACGATTTTCATAAGTTTTCAAACATTTTAAACTCTGTTTTATTTGCAGATGACACGAATTTATTTTACTCTAATGGAGATATTAAACTTTTATTTATAATAGTAAACAAAGAACTTTTAAATCTAGCGGAATGGTTCAAGGCAAACAAATTGTGCTAAAATTTAAATAAAACAAAGTATACTTTTTTTTATAGAGTTCACGATAAAGAAAACATTCCACTAAAACTTCCTAATCTTTATATTGGCAACTCTAAAATAATTAGAGAGTCATCAATAAAATTTTTAGGAGCGATACTTGATGAAAACTTAACATGGAGAAAACACATAAGTACAATAGAAAATAAAGTTTCAAAAAATATTGGTATACTATTCAAAGCCAAGCAGTTTTTAAACCAAAACTGCCTAAAAATTTTATATTTCTCCCCTATACATTGTTATGTAAACTATGCAAACATTGCCTTGTGCAGCTCTAATATAAGTAAAATTATAAAACTGCTTAGTAAACAAAAACATGCTGTCAGAATTATTTCCAATGCAGGTCGATTCACACATACTAAAGAACTATTTAATAATCTTCACATACTCAATGTTTTTCAGTTAAACCTTTATCAAATTCTTATTTTTATGTACAAACTTCATAATAAAATATCACCTATAATATTTAGTACACTTTTCAATAAAATTAATCACATGTACCCTACAAGATTTTCTAAGTACAATTATGAGCAACCTAAAATGCATTATTTGGCTACCAAATTTTCTATTGCTATAAGAGGTCCTAAATTATGGAACGCTTTATTAAGTGACGAGCTGAAAAATTGTTCTTCTCTTTACCCATTCAAAAAAAAATTGAAGCAAAAACTTATTAACGATGTTAATGAATTAAATTCTTTTTAAAAATTTTTTATTTTTATTTTTTCTTTATTTTTAACAATTATCTTATTAACTCTATAAACTATCCTATTAGCTTATCTATAGTTTTGATTTTTTTTTTAATTTCTTTTTACTATTTTCTTTTGATTATAGATTAGTAACTAGTCTTAACATACTTGTAAATAATTGTATATAACTTTTTAAATGGCACAAAGTAATTGTATATTTAACTTTTAATGGTTGTACACGCTTGCTTATGAAAGCACGTCGGGGTGTAGTGATAAGGCAAGTATTGTCTTCTTTTAACCCCGGTCACGTAGATCTTATTTATACTACACGGCATTGTATTCTTTTTTTTTACTGACAAAATAAAAAAAAAAAAAAAAAAAAAAAAAAAAAATGATACACAAAATAAAAATATGGTTTCAAGTTTTAATGGTAACTATAGAACTTTTCAGGTACCACTTTAGGGGTCGTTCATAAAGTACGCCCGTACAAAAGCGTATAAGGGTGAGGGTGTGTGTGTGGCGGGGAGAATTCAATTTAAAAGTACGTACGCACAAAAAAAAAAAAAATACTTTAGTAATGTTCGTTTTTCGAACTAATCACAATAAACAAGTATTTATTAATAACTAAATGCTTTTGAACATCTTAAAAAAAATAAAACTATACCGTATCATTGTTGAGGGAGGTATTTCAAAAGCGTACGTACTTTTTTTTTTTGGTGGGGGAGGGGGGAGGGGAACTTTAAAGTACGTATGGTATCAGGGGAAAGGGAAGGAGGGGGATCAAAATTCTAAATTTTTGGCATACGTTTTTTATGGACGACAACTTTTTAATTCTATATCCTTTGTTGTTTTCCCTGGATCAGTAAGGTTACTACATGATGTTGTTTTAATTAGGTGTACAAATTTAATAGCTCGACAAGAAATATAATCATTAATAGATTATGGAGATTACTAAGAAATCTAATCTTAATCCTCCCAAGGCGATCTTTAACTAACAGGTTGACGCAGGGCATCGATGATCAAGCAGATCCAAGAAATGTAATTTATTTAAGGTCAGGATCAAACTCTGGTAGTACAACAGGGGCTGATACAGCATTATCTCTCGCTTTATGGGCTGAGGCCTAGCTAATGGATCTAAATTCTGCACCCTACTTAATTTCGAACTGTTCAACGCAAAAGGACCATTTCACCCATTAAGCTTTGGAGATCAGCTCGAATATAAATTGTTTTTAGTGACCCTGCGCATATTATCATTTCTACTGATACATTAGCAACACTAAATTTTAGTCTTAATAACATTGCTCTTCAATATAAGACCGTTTATAACCCACAACTAGCTACCAAAGTTTCCTATGGTAGTTTAAACTGATTCGGACTTTTTTTTTGAAAGAATTTGCTACGTTCAATAAAACGTCATTCCCGCGTTCAACAAGACGCAACTCAAATCTCATGGATTTTTGACGTACACATTTCCTGTAAAAATCTCAAGTACGTCCTCTTATATTGCCACAGTCAACCTATTTTTCTCGAAAACTTGAAAAATCAAACCATGTAATGAATATCACAAAAGTCGATATCCTAATTACTGGACAGCTTAATAGACTTTATTCAAATGGGATGTTGCCATATCAGTTTGTTGAGTCATACCGCTGTTTATCTGGTTCTTCGCGCGTTCTACTATTGAAACTAATAGGTTAAATATTGAAAATGATTTTCAAGAGGTAAAACTTAATGGATTTTACTACGGAACTCAGCGATTCCTTGCAATTGACCTTCAGAACTACAAGCGGCCAGCATTTATCAGGAAGTGGTAAAAAACTTGTAAACACTGGTGATGGTATCCAAATAAATTCCCGAACAGTTGGTGCCGAATCCGTCAACCTTGCACAACTTCATGGCCACTGCCGTAACAGTTCGAGCAACGGCGTTTCCATAATGTTGTTTATTAAAAAAAAAATACAGGTGAAAAAATTTTTTGTGCCTGTAAAAAATACAGGTGTAAAAAGGTTTTTATACCTGTAAATAAACGATACCCATAAGTCTTTTTCCTTTTTTTATCTAGAGTGGTACCTCTAGGGTAGGTTTATCTAGGGTGGTGCCTAGGGTAGGTATTTCTAGGGTGGTGGCCTCTTTTTTGTAAAAAATTTTTCTCAACTGTGAAAAAAGACTCATGATTATAAGTAATGATAGCAACAGTAAAAGTTATCAAATATGATTTATAAAATTAAACGTAAAACGTAAAATTAAACGTAATTATAAAATTAAACGTAATAATTGCATAAATAATAATCATATTAAAATCTAATACTTCAGATTGTAAATAATAATCATAAAGCAACTAAAACAAAAATATAATAATAATAGAAATAAAATGTTAATACAGTAATATATTAAAGTAATAATAAGAAAGGATATAATTAATATTCGTTAGATTTAAACTTAAATTTCTTAATTTGGTTTCTATTAAGAAGAATGTTACGAATAAAAGAGTATTTAGTTAATTTTTTCTTATAATATAAATGGTTCGAGAAAAATATTAATTTAATATCATTATCGCTACGGACCTGGTTATTGTATATAATTTGTCAAAACTGATAATTAAAAACAAAACAAATCATATTGCATTTTATTAAATGATTAAATAAGCTTACAAATAATCGTTTTTTCGAGATACATCATTTGACATATCTGTTATTCTTGTTAATGTTTTCATTCGATTCGTTATTAATGATTATTTATTTTATTAATCATTATGATTTTTAGATTTTTTTTTAGAAAATTTTCTTTTCACAGAATCAAAAGCAACAGGATTGTATTTTACAATCTTCAAGGACCTAATTTGAGATATACTGTTTTCAACAGATGGCTGACCACTATCGACAACTGGTAAAGAAACTGGTCCGATGTAAGGTCCTAAAGGTGTTCCCTGATAGTTTTCACCGGTCCACATATATACAGCAAGTCCACCAGGAACACGCATACTTTTAATTTTGTTTGCCTCTTCAGTGTAAATACATCCATGAATTACGAGTCGAGGGTAATCCTAAAAAGCAGTATTAACTACATTATTAAATTTAAAAAAAGTCTTTTTAATTGAAAGTTAATAAATAAATGCAATATTGTCTATCACTCATTATTTATAAAAGTCATATCCTATTCTAAATTCTCTGGCTTAGCACTAAACTGTTTTTTTTTGTCAACACAAAGCTATTTCTTTGGCAGTTTATCTTAGCTAAAAATACCTGTTTTTTTGATTATGTTTTTTTCTTTATTTTTTGGTTTGGTTACATGTCATATAATATAAACTTGGAAACTGGAAGATCTTGTCACCAGAATCATAAGGCATGCTATCGGAAAAATCTGCCCACCTTTCTTGATCAAAAAAGGATGTAAGAAAGCTTAAATGTATTTAAATCAATATATTTCTAAAAAATTAAGTTTTTTCCCTATTAATATGTAAAAATTACATATTAATAGGGAAAAAACAAAAAAAAATTAAGTTTTACAGAAAATTCCGACTTTCTTTTTGATGCCTCCATAAGTTTCTGGACAGAGTGATTTTTGTAAGTTTTAGCCGCTTAATCCCATTTTTTCTTCAAATCTGTAGCTGATTTTACTGTTTTTCTATCCAATTTCAATTTCTTTTTTATGATGGCCCAATATTTTTCAATAGGACGTAATTCGGGGCAGTTTGGAGGATTCATCTTTTTCGTAACCAACATCACTCCATTATCATCGTAAAACTTTTGAGCATCTTTTGAGTAATGTATTGTGACTAAATTAGGCCAAAACAATACTGAAGTACTTCTATGAGCTTTAATTAGTCGTTTTATACGAGAAAGACAACATTTCACGTATTCCGAAGATTTCATTGTGCCCAATCAAACCTGAATTGGCGATTTTTTGCCGCAAGAGCAAAGTGCCTGCCAAATCATCAATTTTTTCGAAAATTTATCAGTCATTACATACTTGTATTTTTAGGCAAAGGCTTGGAGAAGACAACTCTGACTTAACACACCCCTTGCCTTGGGGCTCTTGGTTTAAGTAAAAGCTAGAGATGGTGTCTCGATAAAAAAAACTCATCTTGGGCAGATGTTAAATGCATCCGGCTATTGTCTTGTAGAAGGCCTCTGAGGCAAAGACTTAAGAAGTAAAAAGATTCTAAATGTTAATCAGCTACACATCTCTTTTTCATCAATTAGGCTGGTGTAGATGTTATCTCCTAATAAGGGTACAGCTCTAAAACTCAGTTTTGTGGTTCGAAGGCCAGCTGGTAGTCAAGTTTCCCTAACTCTGTATTAGCTTTCAGAGAGGCTGATTCCATCAAAAGCTGTTAACTATCAGAGTACTAACAGTGTCATGTTTGGCATAAATGGTGTACTTTTCATACATTTAGTGTGCATGGTCAAGACCACATTTGGAACCCTTTGTTATGGTTTAGAGTTTATTATTAGTATTGAGGCAATTACTTGGGCTATTAAATAGTGTATTGAGTACTATATTCACCTATTAGTCGGAAAAGAAGGTTTGAATCCACAAACTATTCATTTATGTGCTTTCGTTTAGCACCACTTTACTCAATCACTTTTCTCTTTATTTGCTCTCTTTTGTCTCCAGACTTCTTTTATAATAAATAATTAAATAGTCAACACTCGAACTCACTTTCCAGACAATCAGAATCATTATTCTTCTCTATTAAACATATGTCTTGTTTCTGATTCTAGTCAGTGCACAGTTTCTCCACATTCACCATTAGGTGCTTCTGTTCATGCTTTGATCTCTCTAAAACTATTATCTCATTCAACTTCATCATCAGAATGCCCTAATCATCATACCTCTTTGAAATACCTTAAAACTGACTGGGACTCTTTCCGTAATTTTCTTTGTGATTTTGCTTGGGTTGATATCTTTCGTCTTCCTGCTGACAAATGTGCTTCTTATGTAACTTCTTAGACTTACCCTGGCATGAAATTTATTATTCCCCCCCCCCCCTCTCCTCTATTTGCTAATTTTTATTTGTTATCAGCAAAAAATTTATATCTAAAAATTAAAAATACAAAATTCAGTGAAAATCTTCCTTAAAAATTAAATAATTATTTCATTCACCAATAAAAACAAAAACTTTTAGGGTAAATAGGCTTTAAAAATCGTTGACCTATTAAATCTTGATTTGTCAAAAATAAGGTTTTGGTTTATTTCTCACCAAAGTATAAAACTTATATCAACATATTAAATCCTATTGAAATTATGATAAAACAGCTGTTAGAAAATGTTTAGATGCTAAAATAGTTTTTTATCTGTTAAGCTATGACCATCTTTACAATGATAGAAAATGGTGTTGAATACCAACTAGGCAAAACAACAGTAGAACGTGACTTTGGCCTGTTGATCACATCAGACATCAAATAGCATTGAGCATTGTCAAGTTAACACAGCAGCAGCAAAATTGCATAATGTAGTTAGAGTCATCAAGCATACCTTCACTTATCTAAATACAGAAAAGATTCTCTGTGTACACAGTGCTAGTTAGACTTCCCTAGTATTAGCAATCCCTGTATGGAATCCTAATTTGAAAGGTGACATTGAAACACTAGAGAAGGTCCAATGTTGCGTAACCAAACTGGAACAAAATCTCAAATATCTGTGTTATGAGGAGCAACTATCCAAAATGAAATTGACTATGTTGGAGACTATCCAAAATGAAATCGACTACATTGGAGACATTTTCGTGGCAATCTTATACAAGAGTACAAATTTTTTTATTTTTTTTTTTAACATCTTCGCTTCCAACAAGGCTGCAAGCAACCACTAATTAGTGTTGGAAGTTACTGAAAGAGAAAAGATGAAGATTGAAGAGCAAGATAACGATTGACAGTTATTGAATTATCGAATAATCACATTACGATCACATTACGTGGCTTAAACCACACCAATTTGCACCGTCATTACAAGCAAACGGACCAACATCAGCATTAAGAGGTCATAAACTAAGAATTGAAAAAAAAAAGTCAAACATTTTTGGTCTTGACAAGTGTATTTTAATAACCTTATTGCAAATGGATGGAATTCATTACTGATTCATGTGGTGAATGCACAGTTTTTGAACTCTTTTAAAGCAAGACTAGATGGATTTTTATTATAGATTTTGTGAAATTTATTTAATTCAATTCTTTTATATATAGCTTTTATTTTTAAAACTGTAAACTATTATAAACAAAATAAAGAGTAGTGTAGGGTGTCATAACGCATATATAACCATATATGTGTTTCACAATTTTAATTGCTACAGCATCAATATTACTATTATTATTACTAATATATTTTTTGAAATAAAAGTTTTTATATTTGATGTTTGTTTACTAATAGTATGAGACTAATCTAAGTTAAAAAACAATAAAATAATAATAATCATAATATTAGAGAAACAAAGAGAATAATAACAATAACACTATTAGATATAGTTATGAAAATAATGATTATATTAATAATTATTATAATAATAACATCAATTATAATAACAACAATAACTATAATAATATTGACAATATCCTCAATAAATATAAAACAATATTAATAATTAATAATGACAGTAATAAAAATGTAAATAAAATTTAAATAATACAGTAATAAGTAATAATAAAGTAATAAATAAAGTAAAAAGAGACAATAAAATTTTGGAAATAACTCGATAAGCCTCCCTTATTTTTAAAATCAATTTTTTTTTGATTTAATTTTTTATTTTGATGATTTTTTTAAGTTTTTTTTCCCCCCCATATTTTATTCAGAACTTTTTTCCTTAAAGGCATTTGATAATTTTTGTTAAATAATCAATTGATGTGCAGTGGAGAGTCACTATCCTCCCCACTTTAACATTGAACCTAATCTAATTTCACAGTGAAAGCTAATTATTTATAAAAGTTTTTAGTAAAACAAAAAAATACAATTAAAAAAATGTATAAACCAGGCATCAGCATTTTTTTAAGGTTTTTGGTTTCACAATTTTTTTTCAGAGGTTGAAAAATTTGCATTGCACAGAGAGTAGAATGTATTTAAGAATTCATTATAGATTATGTTTATATCATCATAGAAGTTTATGTTCCAGCTTAATAATGATAATTGATGCTTAATAATTTCCAAATTAATATATTATTAAAATATATTGTTAAATTGTTTTTCTTCTTTTTATATAGCTTTTATTTATATTAGGTGAAAAATTTAGTTTTAGGTGAGAAATTGAGATAAAGGTTAAGAAAATTAGGTGAGAAATTGAGTTAATTGTTAGGAAAATGGGGAAATGATCAAATACCATTTTTCACATAATTGAAGCATTTAAAAGTTTAATTTTAGTTGTAAAAGATTGCTTTATATTTATCCTTCAGCTGGATTTTATCGAAAAATTTGAAAAATTTAAACGGTCTTACATGATGATAACTTGTGCCAGGGTAACGCCCAAAACTCACTCCGTCTTTCTACCACATCAAAGATTTCATCTGCTACAAAGAATCCCCCTTAGAACCCTATACTGAACAAACTGTCGAAACTGCTTACCAAGGCTTTTATAAACATTTGTCAAGGTAAAAATGAAACAATAATCATCCAAAGTACAAAGAAAGATTGTTATGCTGCTTAACTGATTTATAATGATATTTGATTATTTTAATGATGCCTTTTTGCATGGAAGGGGCAATCTCTGGAAAAATTAGAATTGTGTTATCTAGAATTAAATTTATAAATTACAAAGGTCTTTTTGTTTATGTGTCATAAACTTGATTTGGTTGTTGGTAAATCATGTTTAAAGTGTTTCATGTGTAAGCAATAATTTTCTTTTGACTAAACAAAATTAAAGGATGTCAAACTGTATCAATGAAACACGAGAAACACAAATAAAACCAATATAGAGGTTTAAAAATATAGAGGTCTAGATATTTTTCACTCACTCAAAGAAATCACCAACAATAAAGGTTAGAATTTAATTTTATTAAAGGTTTATCCTCATTTCTTGATTTTTTTTTGTTGACTTTATCAACAATTATACTCATTTTTTAATGTTTTTTATAAACTATAGCCAAATTTTTAATATATATTAATTCATAACATAAAATATAATAAAATAAAAATAAATTAGTCAAGTCAATAATCAAAAAAGTAATTAATATTTTAATTAAAATTAAAAGTAATTAAAATAATATTAGGTATAAACCTATTCTAAGTAGGGTTTTCTTGAATTTTTCATAAAATGGTAGTCTTTACATAAGATATGTATTCTTGATGAATCATGGTAAAAGCTGAAATACTGAAAGCCTATTAATTGTGCATCCATAAGCCGCGACAACTGGGGGCCTATTTTAATATTCTGAAAAATACAAAGATGAAAAGCTCACATTAAAAAACTTGCTGAAGAATTTTTAACTTTTTAAAATTAATCTTGTTTATTCTTTTGTATCTCTATTAAATTTGTATTATAAATGTTTTTCATATTTTTATATAATTTTTTTATACTTTATATAATTTTTTGAGAATAATTTTAAAACACTGTATTTTTACTTTTTAACTCCTTAGAGTAATAAGAGTTATATAAGACTTCCAATTGCATTAGTTAGTACTTTGACACGTATTACATCAAAAGTTTTTTAGTTGCTTAAACTCAGTTTATAAAAACTTTGAAGAAAAACAAAAATTTGTATAATTATTCGCGATGAAGTATTGTCAAAAAAATGATACTTTAGGTAGAACATTGTGTTTGGCAATTCTATAGATGATCCATCATTTTTGGCTTAAACTGTGTTGGGAATTATGATAGTATGTCTCAAAGGTGGTCCTTAATTTCTTTATAAGATGACTCCAATTTCAAAATTAAATTCAAATTTTCTGTTTGAACAAATAAACTCCAGCATAAAACTTATGAAATCATCTTCTGGTAATGTAAAAGTTGTTGTATGTGGTGGTAATTGTGTAAACCAAGCATTTTTTATATTTTGTAACAACCATTCTTTAAATGATATTCTACTATTCCAGTAAAACCTTGGAAAACAGAAGATGGGATGTATTTACTGTTTGACTTTGTCCATTTTTTAAAAAACATCTGTAATTTTTTTCTTTCTGTAAGCCATAGATTAATCTATGGCTTACAGAAAAAACTGGGGAACTAGTGTACAGTGATAACGGTATATAAAAAACAGCTAAATGGTAACACCTGAAATGCTTATATCAATTAGAATTAGGAAAGTTAGTCAAATTGTCAGACTTGAATGTAATTGCAATAGCTACCAAATCAATTGAAAGGCAAAATTTATCTACTTGCCTTTTTCAGATAAGACATATCATGCTTTGCTGATCTATTCTTAAATATTTTCAAATTCTAAGGATACTGCAAATATTTATAAATAAAGTAATAACTTGTTGAAAATTTTTGAATGTGAAAGGTCGTGGAACTGATGAAAGACACAATGATCCACTAGAACAAGACACCTATCCACCTATTTGTAGTCCTGATGATTGCTGCCTTAACACTCTACTTTAGTTTGGTGTTGTAAAAATGGCAAAAGAGTTAGGCAGTTATCTACTGCAAAATCAATTTACCATACTTGCTATGGTATTATCTCAGATAGATACAAAAAATTTCATTAACAAATTAAAATAATATGTTTAAACTTTTAAGCAATATACAGGGTGTTAGCCAGCCCAATGGCACTGCATATACCACGGAATTCCCGATGAGTTGATATATTTCCTAAAATTCAATGACCTTTTTTTTTAAAATTCAATGACCTATTTTAAAGTTATAGGACAAAATAAATAAAAATTCCTAACATTTTGTAGATCATTAACAATTATTCCCAATATCACAAAAACATGGTGAAAAATATATTCTTGGTTAACACCTTGATATATTGCTAATTTTTTTTTTTCATATTGAAAAAAAGATTATATTTCAAAAATTCTTAAAAAGAAAAGATTTTTGCAAATTTATAGGAATAATTAAGGATTTAATTTTATGTATTTATTAGAGTTATAATCAAATGTTCTTGCAAATTTTATTTGCCGCCTACCAGAGATTCAGGTCAAATGAATTCTGAAAAAACTTATTTGCTACAGTAAAAATACTGTAAACATTACTTAACATAATTAACAAAAAAAAATTTGAAAAAGTTTTGAAATCATTTAAAAAAATATTTTCATCTAATTCACTTTTTATCGTCTTAATTTCTTCACATTTTATCATCTTAATAAAATAAATTACAAATGCAAACATTTACTCCTATTTATATATAGGTAAATAAAAACAAAAATTTATTGAAATTGGAGAAAATTGTTCTTACATTAGTTTCAATAAAATCACACATTGCAGTGAAAGATGCACCACGACAAATCTTTACCATCTCTGAAGATTTCATGTCATCGTTAGATATTTTCATGGATTTTGTTGAAGCTGCACCACATAATCTATCAATGGTGTTAGCACCATAAAATGGACCATAAGCAGTTCCTGATAAAAATTAAATTAGAAATGATTAGAGACAATTTTACAAGGAGGAAAAGGTGACACTCCCCTTCCCCCCAAACACTCAAAGAAGACAATTTTTAAATTTTATTTTATTTTTTAAGAAATATAGTTAGTTAGCACTTGACACATCTCAGTCTGAATAAGTTTACCTTTCTTTTTTTTATAAAAAGCACTAGGCACTTTTTAATGAAACATGTATTACACATTCCAAAGCCTAAAGTATACTTTTTAGTACCATATAAACTAAAATCTGTGTAAATATATATATATTTCTTTTACAATTATTTATTTAAAATTGTTTAAAATTATTTATAAATAAATTTTACATTTTTTTCTTCATAATGTATCTGGAGTATTAATATTCCATGTCCTAAAATGTTTATATTGAAGAATGCAAAAACCAGTTTGTGCACAAATTGTAGTGTAAATGTAGTCTAAACCAATGAAGAAGAGCTACATCAGGCTCCTCTATGTTGACACAGATAAGCTGCACAAAGCAGCTGGTCAAAAAAGCTATGATAAAAATTTTTTAAATAAATTTACAGAAGGTGAGTCAACTGCTTCCTGTGAAAGAGCGTTCCAGTGTTTTGTTACCCTATTTGTAAAAAAGTCTTTTTGTTCAATGCAACCTTTGATTAGTTGAGGCAAAAGTCGCTGATTGTGTACACAGAGATTATAATTTGTTGTTGAATTTATTAGGGTTTGAGGGAAATGAAAGTTGACTTCGTCAATCTGGTGAGTAAATTTGAACTGTTGGATTAGGTCACATTTTTTCCTGCGATCCTCAAGTGATGTTAGTTTCAGCATTTGTTTTTTCATATGGTGGATGTTTTATCTCAGATATTGTTTTCATTACTCGCCTTTGGACTTTCTCTATCATCACAATATATTTTTTCAGGTGAGGAGACCAAATCTCTACTGCAAAATCTAGATGCAAACAAATGTATGCAAGGTACAGTATTTTCCATAAAACTAGTCTGTAACTACAAAAAGCTTATTTGAGATGATTAAACATTTGGTTTACAATTGAGACTTGTTTCAACTTGAGTTTTGACCTTTAAGTCATTGGAAATAATAGTCCCATGGTCCCATTCAACTATCGTTTCTTTCAATATACAACGGGTTCCATCTGACTGTTTAATTGTGTATGAGTGTGTTGACTTGTTAATGTGTCCCATATGCATAACTCTGCATTTATCTGTGTTAAAAGGCATTAGCCACCTGTGTGACCAGTCAACTATTTTACCTATGTCTGCTTGAAGAAGGGTGGCATCTTGCAGCGATTTGATGACTCCAATAATTTTACCATCATCGGCATAAAGTTTTATATGGTGTACAATGTTGTCTAACAAATCATCAATGAATAAGATGAAAAGCAGTGGACCAAGAACCAAGCCCTGTAGCACACCACTAGTTACTGGGACCCACTCAGATGTTAATCCATCTAATAATACTCTCTGTAGCCAACCAGTTAACCATTTCTCAATCCATTTTAGCAGAGTATCACTAATGCCATAAGCTCGCAGTTTGTGTAACAAGCGCCTGTGTGGGACTTTGTCAAATGCTTTGGCAAAGTCTGAATAAATAACATCTACGGGAAAACCCTATGTGCATACCTTTTGCTAGTATGTCACGCCCTTTTAAAAGATTTGTGACACACCCTCGTTTAGTAACAAAACCATGTTAAGCTTTAGATATAAGATTTTGTGATGAGCAAAATTTCATTATACTATCATGTATGAGACTTTCCATGACTTTGCAGACTATAGATGTTAGTGATATCGGCCTGTAATTTGCTGGTTGAAGTTTACTCCCTTTTTTAAAAATTGGTGTAACATTAGATTTTTTCCACAAATCTGGAACAACACCGGTGGACATAGATTTCTTGATTAGTGTGATTAGGATTGCAAAAGATGTTGCACACTTTTTAAGTACATGAGGATGTATTTTGTCGTGATAAATAAACCCATGGCTTTATTTTCAGATAACCTTTCAAGTTTTTTTTCTACATCACGCTCATGAATGTTGTTTTCATCAAACTGACATATGGTCTGTGTGCATAGATCAAAAAGTGGCATAGAGCCTTCTTGTTCGACTGCAAACACTGTCTGGAAATAATTATTTAATATTGCACAAATTTCATCTTTTTTTGTAGTTGTTAAATTGTTTGTTGTTACTAGACAGCGAGTTTGTTCATGTACTTGTTGTTTGCTGCAAACGTGTAAGTGTATGCATTTCGGGTTAAACATGCATAAACTAGTTCTTCATATGAAAGCATAGAAAAAACTATGAAACTTTGAAAGCTTCTTTTACTACTTTTTTAACATTTTTGCATGCATCTTTATGTGCATTTTGTAAACTTGCATGAGTATGGCAACTTGCAGCGATGTATTTGAGCCATAATGTATGTTTTTCTTTTACTGCTGCTTTTACCTCCGGTGTAACCCATGGAGAATCTTTTTTTAGGTGGAACTAAAGTTGTTTGTATGTGTTTTGCAACAGGTTTTTTGTAGATATTAACAAGTAAGTTGAAATTATCATTAACAGTATGACCTTCAAACATGGTATGCCAGTTGTTTGAAGCTATTTTGGCAGAGATTGCATCAATATTTGCTCGACTCCAGATTAGATGTGGACGTGAGAGGTTTGGTGCTGTTTCTTTGAAATGAACAGCTAATAAACCAGTGATAACACACTGTGATTGACCTGTTTTTGTAAACCCAAGTGGTCATCTTCTGAGACTTTTATGAACCTATCTGGATCATCACTAATAATCAAGTCAAGTGTTGATGATGGTTCAACAAGACTTGAATGACAGTCGGTTGGAAATGTTATTAGCTGTGTTAAGTTATTATCCTCTAAACAAAATTAGAACCTCAAATCTCAGGAACATTTATCTATCACATGTCCAACGGTTGCAACTTTATCATTTATTTCAATAAACTCATACCATGTGTGGCCTAAATTAACCATATAATCACCATTTTATAACAGAAAGGAACAGTTATTAGTTAACAAGACCTAATCGATTAAATTGTTTGAGTTAGGTCATTAATGTCGCGTGGTCTATATATACAACCTAGTAACAAAGATTCACCATCAAATTTGATTATAAACCATACTTGCTCAATAGATTTAGTTAAGTTTTTTTTGACTTCTGTTGTAATTATATCATTTCTAGTGTATATTGCTACACCTCCTTCTCTGTTATTTCTATCGGCTCGATGCATTTCATATCCTTTTACAACTGTGTCAGATGCATTCTCATTTAATAACTTTATTGCCAATTGCATATCTTGGAATGCTGCAAATACTAATTTTTCTAGTTTAGTTAAGTTGGTGTTTCCTTGTCCATATCCAGTATAGTCATACTTAGAAGTAAAACTGATATCTGTTGCATCAATAAAATTTGAAGACATAATATGTTGCTTTGATGGTGGGAAGGCTACCACCCTGAATAACAGTGGATGGATTACCTCCTAGTGATGGATTACCAGTGGTGGATTACCTCCTAGTTATGAAATATTCAAGTTTATGATTTACCTTATTAACACAAATAAAATTGTTAGTTTTTTTGTTTTTAATTCCGTGTGTGTGTGTATATATTTATATATATATATATATATATATATATATATATATATATATATATATATATATATATATATACATATATATATATACAGGCATGGCCAGGAAGACGTGCAATTTCACGTATACATATATATATATATATATATATATATATATATATATATATAAATATATATATACACACATATATATGTATGTATATATATATATATATATATATATATATATATATATATATATATATATATATATATACACACACACATATATATATGTATGTATATGTATATATATATATATATATATATATATATATATATATATATATATATATATATATATATATATATATATATATATATATATATATATATATATATATATATATATATATATATATATATATATATATATATATATACAATGGACGATGAAAGATCAGGGCCACACTATATTAGAAAATGGCGTAGCCTATCTTTTACCAAAAAACTGTACTTTTCCTAATATAATAATAGACTTTGATGACATTTTCAGTAGCCCTAAACCTGCTTTTTAACCAGATTTACAAATTTTCCATCAGAAATCCAAAACTATATATTTTGTATAATAAGATCGAGTATGAAAAAAATATACCAACTTTGTTTTTTGAGGAGTTTGCTAAGGAGTTAAGTTGATACAGTTGATTATGATAATGATGAACGCACAAACGAGTTAATGATTATTACCTTTAATATCTTTGTTTCAAAATAATAATTCTAGACAGGAAATAATACTTGAGATAGTGATTGTTAATAAGTTTCTGTATCATTAGGAATTTCTCCTCATTATTATGCCTGGATCTACTAGTGATACAATAACATCATCTTCAGCCAAGTACCATATATACCTAAGAAGAGAATTTTTCAAGTTTATGCCTAATATTTTATGTTCTTCCCCTTTCGAATAGTTTAACAGCTTTGATAGATTTATAATAATTTGAGATGATTAGATGCCTGGATTATGATAGATGACTTTTAAAACCAAGGAATGTAAAATATAGCTACCAAAGGTGCAACTTTGTTGATATCTTTTATGTTCTACACTGACTTAAACTTCAGTTTCTTATGAGTTAGTTGAAGCATTATTATTTTTTTTAAGTTTATTGATTTTAAGTTTATTAATCTAACTTCATGACAAGCAGGGGGTTGATGAAGGTAGGTTCTTTCTATTAAAGTAACATTGTTACCTTAATAGAAAGAACCTAGTTCACATAATCTTATATAGTATGTTCTTATCTAGAGAAAAGTTTTTAGAGTTTTTCTAAGAGTTCTTCAGCTTCTTTCTTTGTAATAAGTTGTATGCAATAATCGCTCTTAAAAATGTTGAAAAAAAAACTGTTTAATGAGTTTGATTCTTCCTTGCATAACTGAAAATTTTAAGAAAATTTTAGTTACTTTTTAAAATTTAAAAGCGTTTTTTTTTTGGTGCCTTAGTCTTTGCTGTTAGCGCTTGCACTAAATGACTGATGTACCACTCATACTAGTGTTGACAACATAAAAGCAACATAATGTGCTACAAAACAACAAATCTACTAATAAGTTCAATTCCTCCATTAAGTGCACTAGTGTTTGAAGCAGTTTTGTCAGTACAAACAGCAAAAACGTTATTTTCAATTTCAAAATCTGCTAGTGCATTTTTCTTTGTTTTTTTTTTTGTACATCTTTACTTCCAACAAAGCTGCAAGCAACCACATTAGAGATGGAAGTTACTGGAAGCGAAAATATAAAGTTAATAGAGCAAGATAAAGATTGACAGGTGACTTTAAATATTGAAAATTGTATCAATCAAAAAAAAGATGAAAAAAGCAAATTCTAAAGAACTGATGTTTGAGGAAAAATTGGACAAATAAGAATTTTTAAAGCACTTAGGTGCAGTCACAGTAAAAAGATGAGACTTAATAGAATAACGAATAGCACGAGAATGAATTTTAGTAGATAACACAAGAGAAGCTAGCTCTTTAGAGCAGTGCCCATAATAGTATTTATAGAAAAGAGAAGCAACATTACAATGATATGATATGGTTTGGTGGTTGGTTGGAAGAGCAGGTCCAACTACGTTTGCAATGCATTTTTGTACCTTATCTAAAAGAGAAAGGGTATCATTGGTAGATTCGTCTTAGATATGGCAACAGTATTCCATACAAGAACAGATTTTTGGGTAGATGACTCAACTAGTACATTACTGTTCATAAACATAGGAAGATCTAGATTATTGCATTAACGATTAGCTGAATAAAATTTGAGCTTCATTTGAGTTAAAGTTCATCAGCCACTAAGAGCCTAGCAGAAATGAGATCCTTTTTGAGCTCAAATGCCCCTTCTAAGCAATCAGACAGTGTTGGCTTCTTATCGAGACAAGAATAAATATTAATATCATCAGTAAACAACGCCACCTTTGATGTGAGAATTTCTGAAAGATTGTTTATGTAAATTAAATAAAGCCTAGGGCCAAGGATAGAACCTTGAGGAGTGCCTGAAATTACAGGATATGAAGAAGAGTGCTGTCCATCAAGGACAATTTTTATTCAACAACTGGTAAAAAAGGATTCAATAACCTTTGAGACGTTACCTGATGGTACACCTTTAGAGGAAAGCCTATGGAGAAAACCAGCATGCAAAACCTAATCAAAAGCTTTAGAAATATCAAGAGCGATAGCCTTAACCTTAGCTCATTTTTCTAATGCACAATAAAACCTATCAGTTATTAGCATTAACAAATCAGCAGACGATATGTTAGACAAATCAAATTGCTCTCCATATTTTTGAAAATACAGATAACAGATGCCATTTTCCAGCAAGCTGGTAAACAAGACTCTTATAAGCACTTATTAAATAGTTTTGAAAGTATAGACAACAGCATTAGAGAACACTTCTGCAAGACCATAACAGATGTTTTCCGTTCCACAAGCTGTAGAAGAGTCTAAGCAAGAAATCACTTTAGATACAGAAGCTAGAATAATACAAATGTCAAGCAATGGATCAACCTGTTTGTCGGCTATATCAGGTAGAACGCAACTAGTGGAATCAAGAGATGATATTGATGAGAAGTTCTTAGAAAACAATTCCGCTTTGTCTTTAGGTGAGGTGACAAATCTGAAACATAAAAGAGAGGTGGAATTACAGATTTGCTATCATAGATAATTTTTAAGATTCTCCAGTAGTTTTTGAGATAAAATAAAAGATTTTGTGACTCGAGAATAACAGACTTTGGAATAACAAAACCTTTTTACAATGGTTTTTAGCAATAGTAAACAGATGTCTGTTTTCTGGAGAATTGTTTTGCTTATAGATATTATGGTTACAATTAGAAATTGCAGCAGAACAATGAGAGGAAAACCAGGAGAAGAGTAAGGCTTGACTTAAAGTCGTTGAGAGGGAACAAAAGATTTCATGCAAGCCTAAATCCAAAAAAGAAACACAACTGTCAGCAGAAGATTTCTAACCAAGGGCCATTATGGAAAATCACAGCAAGAGTCAGCTTTAAGAGTTAGTTATAAGAGGTACAATGATAAGGAGATTCTGATGATGAAGAAGAATGAGATAATAGTTTAAGAAAGATTAAATGGTGATCAGAAGCACCTGAGGGTGAATGTGGAGAAACTGAGCATTAACTAGGATCAGAAATGAGACATAAGTTGAGTAGAGATGGTAAATGATTCTGGAAAGCAAGTTGGAAAGTTGACTGTTAGTGTTAGAGATTGAGAAAATCAAAAGATGCAGACCTTAACGCCAGCAGAGTCACTGACACTAGAGTCAAGCCATTCAATGATAAGCATTAAAGTCATTAATAACAACCATATTAGCTGATAGATAAAGAGAAAGGGCTTAATCAATTTGATCAGAAATAACATCGAAAATAGTGCAGTTTAGAAATGAAGGAGAGCGATATAGAAGAAAGAGAATAGTGATAGAGTGAAGTGGTGTTGAACAAAAGCACATAAAAGTATAGTCTGTGGATTCTAACTTAGTTTTCTGACAAAACGGGTGAATTCTTACAAATGTAAATGCCCAGGTAAGCATGTGACCATTGGAGTCTTTACGAATTAAAGGAAGATAACCATCAACACTAAGATCACAAGATGAGACAGCCAAACTTAAATTAGTCTTACAAAGAGCAAGTAGGTCTAGTGAACTTTGTAAGAGATAAGACTCATCAGAAAAAAAATTACTTCATAGACCGCAAATATTAGTGAATGATAGGTTTACAGAACTTGGTGATGACAATGGTTTTTGTGTTTTAAAGTTATTGGTACTTTAGTCATTTTTAAATTTGTTAAAGAACTTGAATCAAAGCATAGATAGTACTCAGCACACTATTTAATAGCCCAAGTAGTTGCTTATTACTATTAATAAACCCTAAGCCGTAACAAAGGGCTCCAAATGTGGCCTCGACAATGCACACCAAAAGTACGAACAGAGACACCATTCATGTGCAACATGGCACTGTTAGTACTCTGAAGTTATACAGCTGTTGATGGAATCAACCTCTTTATGAGCTACCACAGAGTTCAGGAAACCTAACTACCAGCTGGCCTTAGAACCATAAAATTTAGAGTTTTTAAACCATAGATGAGTTTTCAGAGCCGTACCATCATTAGGAGATAATAGAATGAGTTGCCTAGTCACAAAAACAGAGACACAAGCTAAACCCTTGCATTATATATATATATATATATATATATATATATATATATATATATATATATATATATATATATATATATATATATATATATATATATATATATATATATATATATGTATACAAAGTACCGGACAAAATTATAGCACAACCTCTTAAAGTAAGAGGTTGTGCAAAAATTTTAAAAATTATTTAAAATTTTTGTATGTATTAATTATATTGTTGAGAGGTACTGTATTTTTACAATGTGTTTACATTAATAATTTATAATATGCACATAAAGTTGAAACTTTTGTTCATTATCCATTGTAGAAATGAACAATTGTACAAGCATATACAAAAAATGTTGGTCAAATTTATAGCACATTCACATTCATTTTTAATTTTGACAGTGTGTATGATTAAAAGCATTGACGCATTGTTGTGTATGATATTTTATTTATCTACTAGCGTCATAGTTATTTATTTAAAATAGCAAATCTTATAATTTTTCAAAGTTTTTTCAGTAATTTTAAAATTAAAACATAATTAATGCAATTAAATTAAACATAATTAACATAATTAGGTCGCAAAGCAGTGAGCTCTGAGCAACGACAACTTGTAAAAACTTCAACAGCAACTTAATAATGCTGATATTGCTAAACATGCTAAATCTTCCAGAAAAGCTGTCTACAGTATTGCTGATAAAATTAAATTGAGTTTACCATTGAAAAATCAAGCAGGTCATAGATGCACTAATTCTACAGAAGACCGCTATACAGCGACACTTGCTAAAAAAAAAAATCGCACTGATTCAAGTAGAAATATTGCTTCGGAGTTGAATGCAGCAAAAGAAAAAACCATTAGTGCAAGAACAGTTTGTTGCCATTTGTTGGAAAAAGGGTTGAAAAGTTAGGCACAGAAAAGTCATTTTTATTGAAATTAGGCTCAAAAAAAGAAGAGACTCATTTGGTGTAAAAACTATGATGAATGGACTTAAAACCATTGGCATCATGTAATATTTAGTGATGAATCACATTTTGAAATCATAAATAGAAAAAATCTATTTATTATTTCAAAATTGACCTAAAACTTTAAAAAAAAAAATTAAAATCTAATGTTTTTTTATCTAAATTTTTTAAATCAAATTCTAATGTTTTTTTATCTAAAAAAAGAAGCCCGGTGGGAAATGAGCTGGCGACTAGCTAGCTTTATAGCGTTTTTTAGGCGATTTTTTTTTTCTTATTTTATTCTTTACTAATGTCTCGAACATCTTTAGAAATTCAATTTTTAGTGTTAAGTCTGTTGTAATTACGAGAATAATTGAACTTTAAACATTGCGATTTTGTAGCAATGTGTCGCTAGCTATATATCGTAGCTTTGTAGCTTGCTACAAAATATCTACAAATCTATAGCTGGATGATAGCTACATACTATAAAACACAAAAAACCACAGTCATCAAGTTTGCTAAACCTAACATTCAATAATATTCGTGGTCTTCAAAGTAACTTTATTTCTGTTAAGTCTTATCTCTTGCAAAGTTCACCAGACCTACTTGCTCTTTGTGAACTAATTGGAGTTCAGCTGTCTCATCTTGTGATCTTAGTGTTGATGGTTATCTTCCTTTAATTCGAAAAGACTCCAATAGTCACATGCTTGGCCTAGGCATTTACATCCGTAAGAATTCACCCATTTGTCAGGAAACTAGGTTTGAATCCACAGACTACTCTTTTATGTGCTTTCGTTTAGCACCACTTCACTCTATCACCTTTCTCTTTGTTCTATATCGATCTCCCTCATCTCAAGACTGCACTCTTCTTGATTTTATTTCTGATCATATTGACCAAGCTCTCTCTCTTTATCCATCAGCCAATATTGTTGTTGTCGGTGACTTCAATGTTAATCACACTGAATGGCTTGGCTCTAGTGTCAGTGACTCTTTAATTATTTATTTTTAAGGCCCACAACTTTTGCCTTTCTCAATCCCTAACTCAAATAGTCAACTTTCCAACTCGCTTTCCAGATTACCCAAACAATTTACCTTCTCTACTCAACTTATGTCTTGTTTCTGATCCTCGTCAGTGCCTAGTTTCTCCATACTCACCCTTAGGTGCCTCCAATCATGGTTTGGTCTCTCTAAAACTATTATTTAATTCTTCCTATTGACAAATGTGCTTATTTGTCTTCCTATTGACAAATGTGCTTCTTACATAACTTCATGGATTCAGGCTGGCATGGAATCCTTTTTTCCCTCTCGACAGTTCCAGGTCAACCCTAACACTTCTTCATGGTTTTCCTCGCATTGTGCTGCTGCAACTGCCAATCAAAACCATTACTTTCATATCTATCAGCAAAACAATTCTCCAGAAAACAGACGTATGTTTATTGCTGCTAGAAACCATTGTAAAAAGTTTTTGTTTAACGCCAAAGCTTGATATTCTCAGATCATGAAATCTCGTATTTCATCACAAAAAATTTGAAAAATGAAATCTGAAAATTTTATCACAAAAATCAGGCTCTCGTGACTTATGGAGAATCTTTAATAGTATCAATAATAAGGGCAAGTCTGTAATTCCACCTCTTTTGTATGGTTCAGACTTTGTCACCTCACCTAAAAACAAAGCTGAATTGTTTTTTTATTTTATTTTCATTTTAATTCACCTCCTCAAGACCGAGAAGGCCACTACAGACGAGGAGGCTACTTATTTGTGGTTATAACACTCTCTCAACTCTATAACTCCGAAACACTAACCTTGACGATCGAACTCGGATCCACTCGGAACCACTCGTTTATGAAGAGAGCGCTCTACCACTACACCACTACCGCATATATATGTTTGCTAAGAACTTTTCATCAATATCATCTCGTGACTCCACTAGTTGCGCTCTACCTGATATAGCCGTCAAACAGGTTGATCCATTGCTCGACATCCATATCACTCCAGCTTCTGTATCTAAAGTGATTTCCTGCTTAGACTCTTCTACAGCTTGCGGCCCAGACAACATACCTGTTATAGTCTGCAGAAGTATAGTCATACATATAGTCTTGCAGAAGTGTTCTCCAGAGCTGTCATCTATCCTTTCAAAACAATTTAACAAGTGCTTATCAGAGTCTTGTTTTCCAGCCTGCTGAATAACAGCATTTTTTATCCCTATTTTTAAAAATTCTGGAGAGCGATCCGATTCATCTAACTACCGTCCCATTAGTCTTCTTCCTATCATAAGCAAGGTTTTTAAATCTTTAATTAACAAACACTTAATCTTTCATCTTGAATCTCATAACCTACTTTCTGATCATCAATATGGATTTTGATCTTCTCGTTCTACAGCTGATTTGCTAACAGTAATAACTGATAGGTTTTATCGTGCATAGGTGTAAAGGTGGAGAGGTTAAGTCCATTGCCCTTGACATTTCTAAAGCGTTTGATAAAGTTTGGCATGCTAGTCTTCTCCATAAGCTTTCGTATGGTGCATCTGGAAACATCTTTAAGAATATTGAATCCTTTCTTTCCAATCGTAGTATAAAAGTTGTTTTTGATGCGCAGCACTCTTCTTCTTATTCTGTAACCTCAGGGGTTCCTCAAGGTTCAATCCTTGGCCCTATACTCTTAATTTACATTAACAATCTTCCAGATATTCTCACATCTAAGGTGGCATTGTTCGCTGATACTAATATTTATTCTTGTCAGGATAAGAAGCCAACTCCCTCTGATTGCTTGCAGGAGGCATTTGAGCTTGAAAAGGATCTCACTTCTGCTACAGAATGGGGCTCACAGTGCCTGGTGAACTTTAATTCAGATAAAACTTTTTTTTCAGCCAATCGTTATCGCAATAATTTAGACTTTCCTATATTTATGAACGGTAATGTACTCGATGAGTCATCTACCCTTCATCTTCTAGGATTAACTCTCACTTCTGATCTTTCTTGGAAACCTTATATGAAATCCGTTGCAAAATTAGCATCTGCTAAAGTTGCATCTCTTTATCGAGCTCGATACTTTTTAACTCTGGATTCTATTCTCTATCTCTATAAATCTCAAGTTCGGCCATGTATAGAATACTGTTGCCATATCTGGGGCGGATCTTCTAATGATGCCCTTTCTCTTTTAGACAAGGTGAAAAACGCATTGTAAACATAGTTGGACCTGCTCTTGCAGCCAACCTTCAACCTCTGTCACATCGTCATAATGTTGCTTCTCTTTCTCTTTTCTACAAATACTATAATGGGCACTGCTCTAAAGAGCTAGCATCTCTTGTGCCATCTACTAAAATTCATTCTCGTGTTACTCGTCATTCAATTAAGTCTCATCCTTTTTCTGTTACTGTTCCTAAGTGCTCCAAAAACTCTTACTTGTCCAGTTTTTTTCCTCGAACATCAGTTCTTTGCAATTCGCTTCCTTCATCTTGCTTTCCTGATTCATATAATTTGCAATCTTTTAAGTCATCTGTCAATCATTATCTTGCTCTACAACCTTCATCTTTTCTCTTTCAGTAACTTTCAATGCTAATTAGTGGTTGCTTGCAGCCTTGTTGGAAGCAAAGATGTTTAAAAAAAAAAAAAAAAAAAATCATACCAAAATTGTTTTGATAGCAATTTTATTACGATATGACGGTAGCTACAATAGCCTGTGAGTAGTTTAGCTTATTAAGCTAGCTGTCCTTGTAGCCAAATCACTATCTTTATCTTTACAAATATCGATTGCTTGTCGCTAACTTAAAAAAGCTAGCGATCCTCATGGCCAAATCGCTATCTTTATTGTAACGATTATAGCTAGCTATTCGCTAGCCGATTTCCCACCAGGAGTATGTGCTATAATTTTGACCAGCTTATTATTCTGTATTATTCCTCAATGAAATTTAAAACATGTTAACTTTAAATGAATTTTCAATTTTCATTCATTTTTGTTAAAAGTTTACAAAATTTTTTACAATGTTATTTTTTTTACAAAGTTATTCTTCAGATAAAAAAAATAATTATAACTTTTGATTCAATCCTCTATTAAATTTTTATTAATCAACTTTTATTTTACATTTGCGCTATAATTTTGTCGAGTACTTTATATATATAAATTAGCAAACACATGCTATATATACTATAAATTATATCTATATATATTGTAATTTATGTATATCTAAAATTTACATATATAAAATATATATACATATGTGTATATATATATATATATATATATATATATATATATATGTATATATATGATAAACGGAATGAAACTTAATGACCCTAAATGTAAAATCATAACAATTATTCCTAGGTGCTTCGAAATTCAAGCTTTACCATCCCCTGTACTCAATAATACTGAACTTGAAATAGTCAGCAACCACAAATACGTTGGAATCATGCTCAATGAGAATATTGATTGGGATGAACAGTGGAAAAAAGTTCACAAAAATATAAAATTAGTGCCATATCTACTCAAACGTCTTAAACAACTTGGACACACTCAGTGAAACCTTTTACAGGTCTACTGATCTTACACTATTAGCCACTTGATATATAGTGCTCCAATTCTTACTTCATGCAGTGCTGCTGCAAAAAGAGAGATCCAACATTTTCATAAAAATGCCCTACACATTATTGGAATTGATGTAACCAACTCAAGCAGCTTCAATATTATTTTTGACATTGAAGAGTTACTAGACAGGATCTGTTGTAGAAAATTACTTAGCAAAAATTTTTCATCTCATCAGAAAAACTGCAGTTTTTAGTGAATTGAGTAATTTGAAGAAATACAAAGCGATTGGCCCAGATAGCATAAGTCCTTATATTCTTAATGAGTGTGTTACTGGATTAGCATGGCCTATTTTTCTTCTGATAGTTTCATCATTTGAAACAGGTATAATACCTAATAATTGGAAAGAAACGGATGTGATACCAATATATAAACAAAAAGGTAAACAAAACAACCCATCTGAATATAGACCAATATCTTTATCAGCCATAATATGTAAAATTGTTAAAAGATTGTAGAAAAAACATATGATGATTCACCTGGTTCAGCATAAATTAAACATTAAGCCTCAACATGGCTTCATAAAACAAAAATCATGTGTTACAAATTTATTAATAGACATTACATCAGAGGCACTGAACTGTGGTCTTTATGCAATCATAATCTATCTGGATTTTGAAGCGTTACTTTTAGTTCAATTAAGCGTTTTTTTTTTGTTTTTTTTAATTAGATAGCGTTAGTTTTAATTATTAAATCAAAAATAACTGATGTTAATAAACATTTATATATAAAGTTTTATATTTTTGATAAACATCTGATTTAATAATCAGTTTTTCTTTTTTCTTTTAAATTAATTTGTATTTTATTTTCTTGGGGTTACAGCAGTGTCACAAATGTTTAACTATTTTAGATAGGTGAAAACATCGAACAAAGAGTGTTATTAGCGCATTTCCTTTAGTTTTTCCATTTTGAAACGTTAAAATATTAAAAAATATTAAACAATATGCAAAATATTGAAAATATTAAACAATATACAGGTGTTGCTTTTCCCCATTCAAGATGGTGGCACATTTATATATATATAAATAAAATGCTGTGTTGTACTTATTTTGTTCTTTAAAATAGTTAAAATGTTTTATAAATTAGAAAAAAAACTAAGATTCAACATTGTTACCAAACTAAGATTCAACAAGTTACCAAAATTGTTTATCAATAAAAAAAAAAAATACTTAGAGAAAATTATCCAAAGTCTTTAGGAATTTTACTTACTATCGTGGAAAAAGCATATATGCTACCCACAAAATGAGTGAAATGGAGAAATGTTTTGTGAGATATATTTTGCTCATTTTGCTGCATATTTCATTATACTATTAAATGTAAATAAATTTTGTAAATATACATTGTTTTATTATTATTATTTTAACAATAACTCCTCAAATAAAATCATTTTAATTAAAATTATTAATTAAGCTCCTCATTTAAAATCATTTTAACTCTCACCTGTCGGATAAACAAGAATTTTAAACAAGAGGTTTATATATCTTAAATCTAATAAACCGGTTTTTGAATTTTTAAAAATATTTTTTAAAACATGAAAACACAAGAACGTTGCTTAGTCTCATGCATTTTCACATCTATGATAGAGACACTTATGTTATTATCAAATTATCTTTACATTATTAATTAGTTAAGTTTGCACAATTCAGAGGAAGTAAAAAAAAGTTCTTACTTGAATTAAAAATACTTCAAAATAAATTTACATGGCTTGAAAATTAACAACTAAAGATTTAATAGGTGTCCAACCATAATTTTTTTAAAAAAATTTACAAATATAATATACATATATACAATCTTGGAAGGTTATCTATTTTTATCTTAAAACACTATTTTTTTTTTTAAATACTAAAAAAATTATTTATTTAACTTAGTAGACTGGCTGCCCCTACCAAAACTCTTAGTTGATGTATAAACACTGCCTGGATGCTTTGTCTATAAAATTCAGTTGACATATGCAAACTCCCTGCTTTTTCTACCTATTTAAGTCAGTCGATGTATGTACACTCTGCTGTGATAATTCCTAATTAAAAATTCTTTAAAACAAAAATGATAAAACAAATAAAGCAATCAAAATTTAAAAACAAAAAACAGTAAAAAAAAAAAAAAATACTATGAATTAAAAAAACAAATAAACATATTAGTCTATTTTAAACTATAAACTGTTTGGTTTTTAAAAAGTCAATAAAATGTTTTCTCAATTATTTTAATGATTTGGGTGACTCCAGGTAGTTAGGATTTATTATGGCATAGTTTATTAAGTAAAGACCAAAACATAAGAACCTTTTAATGCCAATGTTATGAGATTCTTGTTTAAATATTAGACTCAATTCAACATTGGAAGCCGTTTTTTGTTAAATCAAAAAATTTTGAAAATATTAAGTCATGGTGCTTGCTATATGAGCCAAAAACTTTAAATAATAAAAACTATTATTAACATAATATTTATTTTTATCTCAAAAAAAAAAACAACATAAAAACCTAGAATTCTTTATGGAAAAACAACAACATAATCAAATTGAAATTCAAATGCTCTCATTAAAAATATCTAATTCACTCTCTACATAGTTTATTGCAAAAAACTTACATGGGTCTTTTTAGCATTGTTCATTTTGTTATAAAATTAATAATACATTGTTATAACTGATACATTGTTTGATACATTGATAACTACTATTTTTATATAATTTTTTTTAATAAACCCTTCTAAAAAGAAATTAAAAGAAGCTTTATCTTTAATACAAAGCTTTAGACAACTTTAACAAAATAAAGTGAATTTTTAACACTTAAGAAATGCTGTTCTAATTTTTAATGTAAACTTATTTTTTATTATCAAATTTTTGTTAAGACTGTATAACTGCTGTAAAAGCCAGGTAGTTACAAACGAGGTAGTTACAAACAAAGTAGTTACAAACAAGGTAGTTACAAACGAGGTAGTTACAAATGAGGTAGTTACAAACAAGGTAGTTACAAACAAGGTAGTTACAAACAAAGAAGTTACAAACAAGGTAGTTACAAACAAGGTAGTTACAAACAAGGTAGTTACAAACAAGGTAGTTACCTTATTGGTTTAGTCTTTGTTATTGTTGCTTTACATGCTTTAACAGTTGGTTTCAAATATTATTAAAAGTAAATTTAGTCAATCACCGCATTTTAAATAACTGTTTGAGTTTCATATTTTAAATCAGAAATTTATAAATCTGCAAGTAGGATTGTTTTCCTTTTAAATAATTCACCTTCACAAATTACTTTATTAAAACCAGAACCAAGACGATCTGAATATCATTAAATAATCTAATACATCAAAGACCTACATAACCAGTCATAAACAGGATACAAAACATTTTTTCATCAAGCTCCATATTACTAATTGTTAACATATATATATATATATATATATATATATATATATATATATATATATATATATATATATATATATATATATATATATATATATATATATATATATATATATATATACATACTTTTAGTAAAGTAATGCATTTATTTAAATAAACCTCTATAATCTTCTTCTGTATAAAGCCAAACTTTAACATTTTCAGGAATTGATATGGAAAGAATTTTCCCTGACCATGTTTGTGCTAAATAAAAAATCAATTTTATAAAAATGAGTCTGTAACAAATAAAAAAAAAAAATAGTTCACTAAAAAGTAACTTACGAAAAACACAATTATCCCAACTATTATAAGTCAAATCGCTTTTCAGATCTGTTGCACACCAATATTTATCACCATCCTTCAAGCATTTATTATGTAATTTACCTTCAAACTTAAAAGGAAATTTACATCGATTGTTTGACTCAGTCATTACATCTCCATCTAAATTTTTTTTTTTAATTAAAAAGTATTAAATTAATAACTATTATTATAAAATGTAATAATATAAAAATACAATAAAATGTGGGCAAGTAATAGAATTTGTTCAAATAAATTTGTAATTTGTTCCAATAAAGTTTGGGCAATTAATAAATTTTTGTGAGCAATTTAAAAAAGAAAACTATAAGATAAGCGTTATAAATTTTTTTTTTATATAAAAAAAAAGTCAATTATAATAAAAGTGTCAATTAAAATAATGTTTTAATTATATAAAACACAAGAAAAAAAAGTGGTGAATAAGTTTGGCTAATTCAACATTTTTTTTTTAATTTTTTTTTTTTTTTTATTTGCATTCACTCCCAACAAGGCTGCAAGCAACCACTATTAAGTTGGGAGTTACTAGGAAAAAAAAAGAACAGAGTTATAGAGCAAGAAAACGGTTGACAGAAGACTTTAAAAGTTGAAGGTTGTAGGAGTCAGGAAAACATGAAGATGGGAGAGAGTTCCAAAGGATTGAAGTGCGGGGAAAAAAACTAGACGAATAAAAGTTTTTAGAGCATGCAGGGACAGATACAGTAAACGAATGAGACTTAGCTGAATGACGAGTAAAACGAGAATGAATTTTAGTTGATGGAACTAGAGATGATAACTCCTTTGAGCAGTGACCATGATAGTATTAGTAGAAAAGAGAAAGAGATGCAACTTTACGACGATGGGAAAGAGGTTCAAGCTTAGCAGATAGTCCAGGTCCAACAACATTTACAATGCGTTTTTGGACCTTGTCAAGAAGTGAAAGTGAATCGTTAGAAGAACCAGCCCAAATATGACAACAGTATTCCATACAGGGACGAATAAGAGATTTGTAGAGGTAGAGAATGGAATCAGAAGTAAGGAAATGGCGAGCACGATAAAGAGAAGCAACCTTAGCAGAAGCTAATTTAGCAATCGATTGTATATATGGTTTCCATGAAAGGTCAGTAGTAAGCAATAATCCAAGAAGAGGTAAAGAAGACGACTCAGTAAGAGGATTGCCATTCATTAATATAGGAATGTTGACCATACTACGGTAGTTGTTTGCAGTAAGCAATTGGGTTTTTTTAGAGTTGAAATTCACAAGCCACTGTGAACCCCAATCTATTACTGAAGTGAGATCAGATTCAAGATCAGCTGCTTGTTCTAGGCAATCGAAAAGAGAAGACTTTTTGTCAAGACAGGAGTATAAAGTTGAGTCATCAGCAAAAAGAGCTACTTTAGATGATAGGTTGTCAGGAAGATCGTTTATGTAGATAAGAAACAAAACAGGCCCCAGGATGGAACCTTGGGGAACCCCAGAAGTTACTGGAAATAAAGAAGAGTGTTGGCCTTCAAGGATGACTTTAATAAACCGGTCAGAAAGAAATGATTTGATAATCTCAAAAACTTTCCCAGAAACACCATATCAAGCAAGCTTATGGAGAAGACCAGCATGCCAAACTTTGTCGAAAGCGTTAGATATGTCGAGAGCAATAGCCCTAGCCTCACCGCCTCCATCTAATGCACGATAAAATCTTTCAGTTACAGCAGTTAGCAAGTCGGCCGTAGAGCAAGAGGATCGAAAACCGTATTGATTGTCTGACAGCAGTTTATTTGACTCAAGATGAGATGTGAGGAATTTGTTGATCAAGGACTCAAAGACCTTGCTAATAACAGAAAGAAGACTGATCGGACGATAATTGGAGGGGTCAGAATTTTCTCCAGAGTTTTTGAATATTGGAACCACAGATGTCATTTTCCAACAAGCAGGAAAACAAGACTCAGTCAAACACTTGTTAAATAGTTTAGAGAGAATTGAAGAAAGTTTTGGAGAACAATTCTGCAAGACTGTGACAGGAATATTGTCTGGACCACAAGCTGTAGACGAGTTTAATTGAGATATGACTTTAGCAACAGAAGCCGGAGTGATTTGAATGTCTAACAATGGGTCAACCTGTTTGACTGGAATGGAAGGAAGAGAATGTCCATAAGATTCAAGAGTGGAATTAGAAGAAAAGTTCTTTGCAAACAGTTCTGCCTTATCCCTGGGAGAGGTAACAAGATCAGTCCCATGAATGAGAGATGGAATGTTAGATCTACCCTTGTAAACAATGCTGTTGAAAATTTTTTAAAAGTCTTTAGAGCCTAACTTCTGCGATAAGATGCGAGATTTAGTGAACTGAGAATAATGGAGTTTAGCATTAGAAAGCACCTTTTTACATCGATTTCTTGCAATAATAAATAGCCTTTTGTTCTCAAGAGAGTTGTTCTTTTGAAAAAGATGAAAAAAATGGTTACGATTGGATATAGCAGCTGCACAAGAAGGAGAAAACCATGGAGTAGAATGAGGCTTGACTTGAAACCGACAAGAAGGAATAAAAGCTTCCATTCCAGCCTAAATCCAGGTGGTTACATAGGAGGCGCATTTGTCAGCTGAGAGAGAAAAAACATCAGCCCAAGGACTATCACGAAGAAAATCACGAAAGGAATCCCAGTCAGCTTTAGGGTAGTAGTAGGTGGTGCGATGATAAGGTGAGCCCAAAAAAGAAGTACGAGAAGAAAGATTTACAGAGATCATTGCGTGGTCAGAACCACCTAAGGGAGAAAAGGGAGAAACTGAACATAAGCTAGGGTCAGAGACAAGACATATGTCAAGGAGTGAAGGTAAATGATTAGGGTTGTCAGGAAAACGAGTCACAAAGTTAACTATCTGAGTAAGAGATTGAGAAATGCAGAAGTTAAAGGCTTTAGTGCCAGCAGGATCAGTGTTGTTAGAGCCAAGCCATTCAGTGTGATGGGCATTAAAATCACCAACAACAACAATATTGGCAGAGGGGTAAAGAGAGAGGGCATGGTCAATTTGATCAGAGATAACATCTAAAAAAGTGCAATCATGGGAAGAAGGAGAACAATAAAGAACAAAGAGAAAGGTGATATAGTGAAGAGGTGCTAGGCGAAAGCACACAAAAGAATGGTCAAAGGATTCGAACCTGATTTCACGACAAATAGGGGAATTAATGCGAATGTATACCCCTAAACCTAGCATGTGACTATTTGAGTCTTTACGAATCAAAGGATAGTACCCATCAACACTGACATCTGAAGAAGGAATTGCAGAACTTAAATTTGTTTCACTGAGTGCAAGCAAGTCTGGTGAATTTTGCAGGAGGTAAGACTCAACTGATGGAAAGTTGCTTCGTAGACCGCGAATATTTGTAAAAGATATATTAAAATATTTAGGTGGTGGGGATGGTTTTTTAGGTTTTAAATTTTTGCTTACTTTGGTCATGATTTGGGTTTAATGAGAACTTGACTCATTCATAGATAGAGCACAGCCTCCTAATCAATGAGCTATGCAGTTGTCTCAGTCCTGTTAATTAACCCTAAGCTGTGACATAGGGCTCCTTATGTGGCCTTGACAATGCACACCAAAAGCATTAACAGGGACACCATCCATGCGCAACATGGCACTGTTAATACTCTGATATTTTGCAGCTGTTGATGGAATCAGCCTCTCTGAGAGCTACCACAGAGTTCCGGAAACCTTACTACCAGCCGGCCTCAGAACCATTAAACTGAGTTTTAGAGCTGTACCCTCATATGGAGATAACAGGAAGAGTTGCATAGCCATTATCAAGGAGGCATAAGCAAAATTCTATGAGTAGAGTCAAGGAGATCCAGCATTCATCATCCTAGGCAGGAAACGATGTAACACAGGTTACATCTACGCCAGCCTAATAGATGAAGAAGGGGTTCGAGGCTGGTTAGCAGAATTTTTCTGCTTACCCCTAAAGTCTTTGCCTAAGAGGCCTTCTACAAGACAGTAGCTGGATGCAGTTAACATCTGCCCAAGATGAGTATTTTTATCGAGACACCATCTCTAGCCTTTACTCAACCAAGAGCCTAAAGGCAGGGGATGTTTAGCTGGATGCAGTTAACATCTGCCCAAGATGAGTGTTTTTATCGAGACACCATCTCTAGCCTTTACTCAACCAAGAGCCCCAAGGCAGGGGAAATTTTAGTCGGAGTTTATTTTTCCTAGCCTTTGCCTATGAAGAGCACACTCTGCAAGGCAGCAGGGCTTGTGGCAGGTGGTACTGGGTTATGTGATACCAGTGGGAAGATTGGTCTCGATTATCCTGACCTGACCTGGAGTAGTTAAAAGGAGTTACTTCCCACAACAGTACTTTGAGAAAACCAGGCATAATATTTTGGAAACGCATTAGGAAAACACTGCATCTAACAAAATACAGGAGTCTAAGGTGAGTGTAGGTTTTGTAGTTAGAGTAAGTAGTTAGTTACTGAGCTCACGCTGCATTAGAGTATAAACAGAACACAAACAAACATAAATCAACTTACGGGTGAGTCAACACCGCGCCAGAGGTTCAGACAGAACACAAACATACATAAAAAACATATAGTAACTTACGGGTGAGCGAACACCGCGCCAGAGGTTCAGACAGTACACAAACATGCATAAAAAACATAAACATAAACATAAAGTAACTTACGGGTGAGTGAACACCGCGCTAGAGGTTCAGACAGAACACAGACATACATAAAGAACATAAAGTAACTTACGGGTGAGCGAACACCGTGCCAGAGGTTCAGACAGAACACAAACATACATATAACGTAGATTACAGGTGAGCTAATACAGTAACTAAGGCACCTCCGACTATATATAAAAAAAATAAATTTACTATAGGCATGACTGATATTAGATAGTACTGATGACAGGACGAACACTCCTTCCAGCCTTTGCTTAGAAAGCAAATCCTGCAAGGCAGCAGAACATGGAACAGGTTGCACTGGGTTACATGTTACCAGTAGCAGGATGATCATGAAGACCATACTCCTGACCTGACACTAGACATATATATATATATATATATATATATATATATATATATATATATATATATATATATATATATATATATATATATATATAATGTTTTTAAATTAAATAAAGTCACCTCCTTAAAATTTACAGTATGTGGGACAATGTAGGGTATTTGTTATTCCTGGGGTTCAAACCAATTATCAAACCAAATTATGCTAATTCTATAACTATAAGTTTAATTCTTTTTTTTCGAAGTGTCTTTTTAGGTTTATAAATTTTATGAATAATAAAACAAAATTTTTTTAGTTTATAGCAATTAAATTGTTTCATCCACTAATCCTCAGTCCACTACCTTCTTCTTGATGATATTTTTCTGGTACATAGGTAAGTTACATCTAGTTAGAAATTTTAATTTAAAAATGGCCAAAAAAAATCATTTTTCTAAATAATTCTAAAAACCATTTTTTATTGCGTTTTTGCTAGTGATTTTTAAGAAACCTATTAACTAGTAACTAACTAGTAAAACCTAGTAATTAACTTGTAAAACCTAGAAACTAACTAGTAAGCTAAAATAATAACTTCTAAAGAAACAGCACATACCTGTTCCACTGACTATTTTCAAATCAGGATAATCATTTACAGCAAGCTCATCACATCTTCCATCCTTTAATAAAAGTAAATACTTTAATGTCATATTAATAAAGTGTACTAAATTAAGTACTAAATAAGTGTACTAATGTACAGTTATGTACATTATTACGCTAAATGTACACTTATGTAAGTTAGTTACACTAAATTTAACTAATGTACTGAGTTGTTATTAGAATTATTTTAGAAAAAATTTAGTTCACTATGAAGATTATAGAATTATTGCCAACAAAATAAGAAGTATTGAAATAACACAACTATAACAATTTTGTTTTAATCCATGAAAGAAAACAATGCAATTATTTTTGTTAGGCAAGTTCAGGATAGATTTTTAAAAAAGAAAAGTATCTTATATAGCATGTTAAACATGAAAAAAGCTTTCAACAGAGTAACAAATAAGGTATTGTGATGAGAAGTAACAACATGATAAAGAATGGTTGGTTACTGATACCATAAAAATGTCACAATAGCAATCAAAAAGAATGATGGATATAAAACAAATAATGGAGAGACAGACATTTTTAAAATAAAGATTTATGTGCATCAGTGTGCAGAACCTTTGTTTTTTATTGTTCTAAAAGTTCTTTTAATGGATTTCACCATTTTAGGATGGTAGCAGATGGTAGCAATTTAGATGATAGTAGTAAGACTGTAGAAGAAATTAATAAAAATTAGAAAGATTGGAAATGAAGCATAAAAAAGGTAAACATGAATAAGACAAATAATAATAACAAACATGAATAAGACAAATGTAAATTCAACAATCAGAAAGCTGAAAGTACTGGAAAGTGGCCACACAGAGTGCGTAGGAACAAAGTGGAAGCAAACTATATTGTTTGTGCAATTCATAAACAATTGGTTCACAAGAGTAATGATATAAAGTGCTCCTAATATTGCAAAGAAATCAAAAAAGATTAAAAGTGGTGAAAACACAGTGTTTTCGTAGGTTTAGTTATTACAGAAATATATCGTAGTTAATATTTTTGTATTCCAACAACTACACCTGTATTGTAAATACAGGTGTAGTTGTTGGAATATAAAAATATTATTTATAGTGGACAGGTGTAGTTGTTGGAATATAAAAAATACTATTTATAGTGGGCTGTTGTACTTTTAGTACTTATAGTACTTGTTGGAATTTATACTCAAAATAATTTGCTTACAGTTTTATTAAATATTAAACTTATTTCATTTTAATAAAATATTTGTAAATATAGTAAATGGTAACCATGGTAGCTGGTGCTTTGTACTAAATGGACCTCCTACATTTTTAATTGACAGAATATTTTTTTAATGAAATTACCTGACTCAGTTTTTCATTTTCACAAACTCTAACATACTTCTTTTTTTCTGTGAGTGGACTAATTTTAATAGATTTCCAATCACCAGGTGTAAGTCCAATTACTGTTGCTCCTGGAAACGGCCCATATGAAGCACCTATATAATAATAAAATTAACAACAATAACAGTAATAATATTAAAAAAAAATAATATTAAAATTATATATAAAACAATAATAATTTTGATGATAATCCATATTTCACTGATTAGAATAATAAAATGATAATATTCTATTATAAGTTCTATTCTGTAGGTAATATTTTTATATTCCAACAACTACATCTGTATTGTAAATACAGGTGTAGTTGTTGGAATATAAAAATATTATTTATAGTGGACAGGTGTAGTTGTTGGAATATAAAAAATATTATTTATAGTGGGCTGTTGTACTTTTAGTACTTATAGTACTTGTTGGAATTTAAACTCAAAATAATATAACAGAGTTAATATTTAAACAATCATTCAAAAGTGCTACCTAACTTGTGGTTACATGCAAATATAACATCATTGCATAATAAAGGTGACAAGCTTGAATCAGCTAACTGCAGCTAACTACTGAATTCTTTAACATTGTATTTCATAGAAAGTATTATCGATTGTTGATCGAAAGTATTATTGATTGTCAATCGAAAGTATTATTGATTGTCAATCGAAAGTATTATTGATTGTCAATCAAAAGTATTATTGATTGTCAATCGAAAGTATAATATAAAGAAGATTCTATTAGAAGTCATAGAAAGTATTATCATATAATGAAATATCTTAACAATAATAATTTAATCTCAGTGCAACAACATGGTCTTGTGAACAAACAAAAATTGTTGTACAAATTTACTAGAAACATTAGATATTGTCAGTAAAGTATTTGACAATAATATTCCAGTTGACAGATGGTAAAAAATTAATATCTATACTAGATCATAACAGCAGTACAGAAGAATTTCAAGAAGATCTAAACAAAATGGTCCAATGGACAAAAAATTGGTCAACAAAATTTAATAGTGACAAGTAATAGGTTATGCATAATGAAAAAAATAACCCTAACAACAAATACTTAATGCCTTATAATTCCAAAGATAAAACATATGCAACTAAACAAACAAAAACAACTTTAGAAAAAGATCTTGGTAAACTTGTATCAAACAACCTAATCTGGAATTACCACATTAACTATACATTCAATAAAGTTTACCAAAAATTAGGCATAATAAAACACTCTTTTAAATATTTAGGTCGTAAACATGGAGCACCAATATGAAATCCACATTAAAAAAAACATCAATATAATCAAACAAATCCAACAAAAACCAACTCGTATCCACAGTTTAAAAGGTTTACCATACAAAAATAGAGTAAATAAAATTTTTCTTTAGACTTTAGAATAGGTCAAGGAGTGATATAGTGGAACTATACAAATAACTCATATGCAATTAATTGGTATAATTCTCCTATCAGGGGCTATTCTAGACCGTTTTAAACAATGTTGACCAGAATCAGACACCCTCCAAATTAAAAATTGAGCACCTTTTTTATGACAATATTTATATAACAGTTTTTTTGACAAATAATGTTTTTTCACAAAAAAAAAACACCTATATTCAGCAATATTTCTGCTGAATTTCTTTGGGACGGGGTTACCATTGCATAAATTTTTTTCCTAGAATAGTCCCTGCCTATATTTATAAAAAATTCAATTACAAAAAAGAGGGCACAGTAAAAGAAAAAGTAGACAACAAAACAAAAAACAAACGGTCAACATAAATTTTTTATAAATAGAATAGTGGACAAATAGAATCGTTTACCACAAGATGATGCGAATGCAAAAAAATTAAATATATTTAAAACCCTCTATGACAATTATATGCAAAACTGTGAAATGCTGTTATATTTTGAAATCTGTTGTTAGACTACACACAATAATGTGTATCACAGCTTGTTTGTTTATTTTATTTATTTATTGTAACTAAAATAAGTGAATAAATCAGCAAATATATTAAAAAAAAAAAATGTTTATGTTCTGTTTAAATCTCTGATGCAGCGTGAGCTTAGTTACCAACAAGCAACTCTAACTATAAAACTCATGCTAAACTTAAGTATTCTGTTAAATGTAACATTTTTCTTAAAGCTTTTCTAAAACATCCCCATCAATGTTTTAAAGTACTGCTTACAGGAAATAACCTCTTTTATCTACTAGAGGCCAGGTTAGGCTCAGGATCATCATGTTCACCCAATTATTAGTATCATGTAACCATGTACTATCGTGGACTTTGGAGATGCTCCAGAGCTGGCTCCAAGCTAGCTCACTTCTCTTTAATATTTTGGAAGATCATGAGTATGAGTATTTTTTGTTAGAGGGATTCTTAAGTACTATGAAGTTATTTTTTTATATGGAATACTTTTTATGGATTTATATATATTTTTTATATTTATATAGATTTTTTTTTAATTAGACTGTAATTAATAATGCCATTTAAAGTTTTATGATTTCTAAATAAAGCATTTTATATTTTGATATTGATATTATATGTATAGATTGAGAGTTAAGTATTTGATGCTCACTTAGAAGTAAAGTCTTCAATGACTGTAAAGTTATTGAAGAAAAGGAACATTTAAAAGTGAAATCAGTTTTTGAGGGAATTGAAGAATATCCAAAAAGGATACAGAGGAGTGCTGAGTAGTCACTTCTATAGTTTTCTCACAAGCAAGTGTAGAAACTCTGTTTTTTGCACTTGAGTTTATATTTGGCAATATTAATATAACCACCAATCCCTGATATTTTATAAAATATTTTAATATTTTGATTTGTTTTTTTTTTTTAAGCTGTGCTAAAGCTGCTACCAAAATAGAGCTGGAGCTAAAAAATTTAATGGAGCTGAAGCCTGGAGCTGGAGCCAATTTTTCGACTTCGGCTTTAAAGTCCTGGAACTATCTGCCCCATGCCCTGCAACCTTGTAGTGTTTGCATTTTTAGGCAAATTCTTGGAGAAAAAAACTCTGACATTAAATTCTCCTGCCTTGGTGTCTCTTGGTTGAGTAAAGGCTAGAGTTGTTGTCTCAACAAAAATACTCATCTTGGGCAGATGTTAAGTGCATCTAGCAACTGTCTTTAGGGGTAAGCAGAATAATTATGTTCAACAGTCTCAAACCCCTTCTTCATCAATTAGGCTGGCATAGATGTAAACCTTTGTTACGTTGTTTCCTGTCTAGGATTGCTGCAACTTGCTTGCTTTTTGTGAGACTAATTTAAATTCAGCTGTTCCATTTTCAGATCTTAGTATTGATGGATACTATCTTTTGATTCGTGAAGACTCAAATAGCCACATACTTGGCCTGGGGGTATATTTACATATAAATTCATTTACTTTCACATTTACTTGTTGTAAAATTCGAATTCTCTGACTATTCTTTGATATACTTCCGCTTTCCGCTTTTTGCACTTTCTCACTCTATTATCTTTCTCTTCGTTTTTCATCAATGACCTTCTTTTATTTTTATTTATCATTCTCCTTCTTAAAACTGCACTCTTTTATATGTATGTTTGATGAATATTTTAGATAAATCTTTCTGATCAAATTGACCATGCCTTTTCTATTTAATTATCTGCCAAAATTGTTATCAGCGGTGAATTTAATGCTCATCACACTGAATAGGTTGGCTCTAATACCACTGAGCCTGCTGGAACTAAAGCCAATAACTTCTGTATTTCTCAATCTCTAACTCAGATAGTTAACTTTGTGGCTGGTTTTCCAGACGACCCTAATCATTTACCTTCACTCCTTGATTTGTGTTTTGTCTCTGACCCTAGCTTGAGTTTGATTTCTCCTTGTTCTCCATTAGGTAGTATTAACCATGCTTTTTTTTTTGTTTTTTTTTCTCAAAGTCTTTCATCTTATTCTTCTTATTTGGACTCACTTTATCATCGCACTACTTACTACTACCCTAAAGGTGACTGGGATTTTTTTCATGATTTTCTTCATGACAGCCCTTGGGCTGATGTTTTTTCTCTCTCAGCTGATAAACGCCTCCTACATAACCTCCTGGATCCAGGCACTATGAAAGCTTTTATTTCTTATTGTTGGTTTTCATCTTCTTGTGCAGCTTCTATATCTAATTATAACCATTTTTTATATCATTTTCAAAAGAATAACTCTCTTGAGAACAAATGCCTTTTTATTATTGCAAGATCAATGTAAAAAAATGCTGACTGATGTCTGAAGTTTCATTATCCCTAGTTTACTAAACTTTGTATCTTATCTCAGATGTTAGGCTCCAGCCTAAAATGACATCTGGAAAATCTTCAATAGTGGCATTAACAAAGGTTAGTCATCTTTAATTCATGAGTCTGAACTTATTACCTCTCCTAAGGATTAGGCTATTTACAAAGAAACTTTCTACTAATTCAACTCTAATAGCCATACTCTTCCTGTCATTCTATTAAAAAAGCTTAACCCATATTTAGACATTCAATTCACTCCAGCTTGTGTTGCTAAAGTTATTTCTTAATTAAAATCTTCTACAGCTCGTGTTCCAGAGAAAATTACTTTCATAGTCTTACAAAAGTGTCCTCAAGAACTTAAATTCTTAATAAACTATTTAATAATTTTTTTACTGAATCTTGTTTTCGTGTCTGGTGCCAAATTTGTGGTTCCAATTTTTAAAAATTCTTAAGTTCATTCTGATCCCTCTAACTATTATCCTATTAGTCTTCTCTCTGTTATTTGAATGGTCTTAAACTGCTGTGACTGAAGGAATCTATCCTGCATTAGATGGAGGTGGCAGGGCTATTACGCTTGACATATCTAAAGCCTTTGTTAAAGTCTAGCATGCTGGTCTTCTCCATAAGCTTGCTTTTTATGGTGTATCTGGGAAAGTTTTTGAGATTTATAAATTTTTTCTTTCTAACTGCTTTATTAAAGTCATCCTTATAACAGGATAACACTCTTCTTTATTTCCTGTTATTTCTGGGGCACCTAAAGGTTCTATCCCTGGTCCTGATTTGTTTCTTATCTAAATTAATGATCTTTGCGACAAGCATAGAACTTAACTTATCTAAAGTGGCTCTATTTGCTGATGACTTGATCATAAACTCTTATTTTAAAAAAAAGTCTTCTCCTTTCAATTGCTTATAAAAGACTGCTGACTTTAAATCTGATCTCACTTTTGTAATAGATTAGGGCTTGCAGTGGCTTGAGAAACTCAAACAAAACTCAGTTATTTACTGCTAACAACTATCGTGATACTGTCAACACTCTTATATTAATGAACCAAAACTCTCTCACTGTGTTCTCTTTTTTAGATTAGCATTCACTTTTGACCTCTCATGTAAACCATGTTATCATCTGCTAATTAACTATGTTATCATCTGCTAAGATGATAACATGCTGATGTTATCATCTGCTCTTTATTGATCGGCAACTAAAGCTCTTTATTGTGCCATTATTTTACTCCTGATTCCATTCTCTACCTTGAAAAATTTCACCCCTGAATATTGTTGTCATATTCAGTTTTTCTTCTAATGATGCTTTCTAGATATGATTCAAAAACACATTGTAAAATTATGTTTTACTTTTCTGACTCATAAAACCTACAACTTTTCAAGCATTCTGTCAACTTTTTCCTGGCTTTTCAACTCTACTTCCAATCTTTTTTGGAAACCATATATCAAATCTATTGCAAAATTTGCATCTACTAAGGTTGCATCTCTTTATTGTGCTTGACACATTCTCTTCACTGACTTCTGGATTCTCTTCTTTATCTCTATAAATCTCAAATCTTTGTATGGAATACTGTTGCCATATCTGGGACGGATCTTCAATGATGCCCTTTTTTTTTTAGACAAGGTGCAAAAATGCATTTTAAACATAGTTGGACCTGCTCTTGCAGCCAACCTCCAATTATTATCACATCGTTGTAATGTCGCTTCTCTTTCTCTTTTCTACAAATATTATAACAGGCAATGCTCTAAAGAGCTAATGTCTCTTGTGTCATCTACTAAAATTCATTCTCATGTTACTCGTCATTCAATGAAGTCGCATCCTTTTACTGTGACTGTTCCTAAGTATTCCAAAAACTCTTATTCTTCTAGATTTTTTCCTTGAATATCAGTTGCTTCGGTTTCCTACATCTTGCTACATTTTGTTTCCTACATCTTGCTTTCCTGATGAATATAATTTGCAATCTTTTAAGTCATCTGTCAATCGTTATCTTCCTATATAAACTTTTTTCTCTTCCAATAACTTCCAACTCTAATAGTGGTTGCTTACAGCATTGTTGGAATTATCATTTATTTTGATAATATATATGATAAGATTATTGTTCAAGTTGTTTGTCACTTTTATTTTGCTTATTAAAATTATTTCTAACAAACATTTATTCATCGACATTGACTTATAACAAGCATGTCACAACTATTTAAGTTGATAAAAAGCAATGAAGAGTGTTAAAGGACAAGAAAACAGTGGACAAGACTCAAAGCTGCATTTAAGTCAGAAAAACACGAAGAAGGGAACTTTGAGAAAAGTAGAATTTCAACACATTGGTGTTTAGAAAGGTTGCAGTACAAGAACAGTTACAGTCTAAAAATAAAACTTCTTGAAATTATACCACCAAAGCATTTGTATTGGTAGATGGAAAAATCTATCACCTTGTTAGAACAGCAACCCTGGTATTTTTCAAATCTTAAAATAATTGGACTATCAGCTTGGTTGTTAGAACAGATCTACCAGCTTATACTGCATTACTAAAATTTACGTTTTGTTTTTAGACCTAAGGATCAAAATAAAAATAAGCAAAAAGATTAAGAAGATAAGAAGATTAGAAGTTGATTTCACAACAAACTGATACATCAAGATGAGAAGAGAAAATGAGAAGATGATAAGATGGAAGATGAAAAGAATAGAAGTTGAGAATATGGTTTCACAACAAATTGATATGTCAAGAAAAAAAGAAAAGAAGATAAAAAAATAAGAAGATAAGAAGATGAAAAGAAAACACGATGAAAGATAAGAAGATAACTACTTATCAAATAAGTCAGTAGACTCTCTTCACAACCAATAAGTGAACTAGTATGTAAGTATATGCCCAGAACTAATATATAAATATTTGCAGATCACGGATAACAGTAATTAACACTAATATCTCTAAAAGGTACAAACAATATAATATGTACAAACAATATAATATGTACAAACAATATAATAAAACTATATAATATGTCAGAAACTTTGGGAAACAGTTGATAAAACTTTGGGAAACAGGAAACTTTTACTACCACCGTTAGAATAGATGTTAGCAAGTTGTATTTGTAGAGTAGGTGTACACCCTTTGAATAGGTGTCACATTTACAAGTTTAATTTTTTTTAAGTTTTAAGTATATTCTATTACTGTAACTTTGTGAAAAAAAATAAAGATGTAAGAAATATAATAATGATGAATATGATATTACTGTATTATTTTACAAAAATAATTCTGTATTTTTTATAATAAAAAAACTTTTGTAATCAAGTTTAAATGTTTTAATTTAAATTTTTCCAGATTATCTGCTATCATTATAGAATAAAAGGCTGGAGAAATTAGTCATATACTAAAAAGTTATTACCTTTAAGTTGATCAGAACTATAGCCATATGCAACCAGACCATCTAAAATTTAAATCAAAACAGATAACATAACTGCAAAAACAAACTTACATAAATATAAAAAAAATTATAGAATATTATAGCTAGGGTGACCAGGTGTTTCGGTTTTCCGGGATTGTCCCGGTTTTAGGTGCGCTGTCCCAGCATCCTGAAAAAGGTCATCGGGACATTCATTTGTCCCAGTTTTGAAACACTTATGGTTTAAAAAAAAAAAGAAAAAAAAAAGATAAGGGATCGTCTATAAATTACGTAACGCAAACTTTCACAATAAATGAAACAGAAAAAATCAAAGGTTTTCCTACGTCATAACTTGAACATAATTTATAAATATACATTAATTTATAAACGTACTTAATTATTTTATATGCAATTTTTTTAACTACTTTAAATGTCCATTAATTTATTTTTAAACTGTCAATCATATATATATATATATATATATATATATATATATATATATATATATATATATATATATATACATATATATATATATATATATATGCAGCTTTTGAGCCTTGTCCATTGTTTTCTTGTTCTCTCTTGATTGTTTTCTATTAATTTAAATAGTTGTGACATGCTTGTTATAAATCCATGTTGATGAATGAATGTTTGTTAGAAATAATTTTAATAAGCAAAATAAGTGACAAACTAGTTGCACAAAAACTTATATATATATATTAGGTTGACCGGAAAGTAATGTCGTTTTTGCGCATGTTGACATTCGATAATCGTTGGCCAGTTTATTGTGTATCTCAAACACGTGCACAGGTTATTTTTATATTAGTGTGACTTGTTTACTTCTAAATTATTTAAAATTAAATAGTTTTCTTTGCAAATTGGAGTGAAATGGCATACGAAATACAGGAAGTACATATTCGTCATTGTATGCTTTTTGAATTTCGCAAGGGTAATAACGCTACAGTTGCGACTAAGAACATTAGTGATGTTTACCCAGGTTCATTAGATGTTCGCAAATGCCAAAGATGGTTTTCCAAGTTTAGATCTGAGAATTTTGATCTTTCTGACGCCCATCGACCAGGAAGACCAATGTCATTAGACAACGACGTTCTAAGGGCAGAAGTTGAAGCAAATCCATGCCAAACCATCGAAGAATTGTCGAACACCCTTAACCAACCTTGGTCGACCATCCAAGAACATTTACACCAGATAGGAAAAATCAGCAGAGCAGGTGTTTGGGTCCCCCATAACTTGTCAGTGCAAAACAAAGCCAACAGATCAACCACGTGCAATGCATTGATTCAACGGCACCATGCAGAACCGTTTCTTGATCGTTTGGTCACTGGAGATGAAAAATGGGTCCTATACGATAATCCAAAACGCAAAAGGCAGTGGCTCTCCCCAAATGAACCAGCACGCAGTACTGCAAAGCCGGGATTACACCCCAAGAAGGCGCTCCTGTGTGTTTGGTGGAGCATCCGCGGAATCGTCCACTTTGAAGTGCTTATTCCTGGACAAACTGTTAATGCGGACCTTTATTGTCAACAATTGGATCGAGTGAACCAAGCTCTAGTTGAGAATTACCCGGCTATCGTCAACAGAAAAGGTGTCATTCTTCAACATGACAATGCAAGGCCGCACTGTGCACGACGGACGCTAGAAAAAATTAATGAATTGGGATGGGAGGTGCTGCCCCACCCTCCATATTCACCTGATATCGCCCCTTCAGATTTTCATTTGTTCCGATCCTTACAGCACTTTCTAAGTGACAAAAAATTTCAAACTTTGTACTGCTTAAAAAATGGCATCTCCAGATATTTTAATGACAAACCAATACATTTTTTTCGATCTGGTATAGAAAGTTTGCCCGCTCGATGGCAAAAGGTTGTGGAAAATGAGGGTGATTATATCATTGATTAACAATAAATATTATAAAAAAATTATTTGTTTTAATTTGACGTAAAAATACGACATTACTTTCCGGTCAACCTAATATATACAGGCTTCGGCAGGAATAAAAACCGTACGGGCTATGAAAAGCCCGTCTTAAATAGACTTGGCGGGCTATGAGGGCCGCCCGTCTAGATGGTCTTGCACGGGCTTTTTTAAACTTTAAAAAAAATTCTAAAGTTTGAACTATTTTTTTTTTTTAATTTGTTAATTTCTCTTCTTCTTTTTGAATGAAAATGTCATTGAATATTAAACATTTTGTGAATTGCACTAAAATAATATGTTAGAAAGCGATTAACTGTTTAAAATGCTTAATTACTTAAGTAATTAAAACACTGCAGTAAATGAGTTGGATAATACTTAAAACTAAGATTTCAATAATTGTTTTTTAAAGTTTTCACTTGCACAGATCTAATTTCGTTTCACGTGGGTTAGTTGTTTTATGGTCTAAACAAAAGTTTAGATTTCTTACTCGAAGGAACATTATTCAGTTTTTTATGTTTTTTTTTTTTAATCTTTATTCCAGATAATATCTGGCAGATATAGTCAAACGAATGAACGTGAAAACGACGGGAAAAATCCTCGAAACAACCATGGCGTTTCATCACGTTTCCTTATTCAAGCATCCTAAGTGTTTTTTTACCGAAGTCTTTTTGAGTATATTTATATATTATTGTTTTATTCAAGTATTCGATTAAATTATACAGGTTTTTATCGTGCTTTTTTAGTTCATTCGTTTCTCTTATTCTTTGTGAATAAAAATATTACATAATATTTTCAAAATCTAATTTTTTTAATTATTCAGCAAATAGTTTGAAATCTTTTTTTTTTGTAACCTTGAATCAATGAGCTCGATAGTTTTAGAATTGTTTGGTATTAGCTTGGTAATATGATACGTAACTATGTTATTTTTCAAATTCAATTATTTATATACTCTTGCATTCTATTGGGCGTGCAAATTAAAAACTTAAACTGTTATTTATATTTTTATAACTTTGCTTTACCTATGCCTATCCTGATCGGAAATAGTTATTCTGATACGTGAATAAAAAATTTGAAATCTAATTTCTTTTAATAAAATAAGTTTTTATTTAGAAGTACTAATAATTTCTTAAAATACCGGGGCTTCCGTTACTTTATATACAATATAAGCATGTATATAAGCGTATGTATGTTGCTAGCTTTAACGTTCATAGTGCCCTCTATAAATGCTAATGCTTTTGATTTTGCCAGACCTTTTAACTCGCAAAGCAATTCTTTTTTATATTTTATACAAACTATACACCATATCTTCACAACAAAAATTGTTCCATTCTCCACCTCAGTTTCTTTTCCACAGACTCCATCATTACCCTAACTCAAAAATGTTGCTAATGTAACTCTTCTACCAGATGATGCTATTACTATCTTTACTGAAAAACTTGAATAACTTGAAAAATTTGAATGACTGGATAACTTGAATAACTTCATAACTATAAAGCAACACTATTTATATTATCTACAAAAATTGATTAGACGTTTGTTGATTTTTAATGAGATATTTCATTTTCAATAACGAGTTATATAATTGCATATTAAATAAACTGCCGTCTCTTTAAGAAAAAACGTGAAGTTAACGCGGAAATATCACTTTAAATGTCTTTAAAGTAAGACAAACTAGTTTATCGGAAAAAAGCGAAATACATGGATAATTAGTTTATTATCGTTATTATTATAAACATTGAAAAACCAAAACAACATGATACTTCTTGTGAATCACATGTGTATATTTCCCTATTTAATATAATAGTTATTAAATTTTGAACATGATATGGTAACTGTTTGGTATTATATCAAACAGTTATTGTCATTTAAAAAACTGTAAGATTTAGTTATATTATTTTCTACATCATGTTATACAATAATGATTAAATTGTTTAATTTTTATATTTAAATATAAACAATTATAAGTTGGAGTTTGCTATCCATATTAAAACTATGTCATGAGAGAAAGAGTATCTTAATAAAAAAACATCAAAATATTCATTTTTTTTTTTACACAAAACTTATGTTTCAGACGGGCTTTATTTCGCCCGTCTAAACTGACTTAGACGGGTGCGGAGACGGACACGGGCTATAGCCCGTCATTCCTGCTGAAGCCTATATATATATATATATATATATATATATATATATATATATATATATATATATATATATATATATATATATATATATATATATATATACATATATATATATATATATATATATATATATATATATATATATATATATATATATATACATATATATATACATATATATATATACATATATATATATATATACATATATATACATATATATATATATATATATATATATATATATATATATATATATATATATATATATATATATATATATATATATATATATATATATATATATATATATATATATATAATATTAGCTATTAGTTGAAATGTTGACACTTTTTTTTTATTAGGCAGGTTTTTTTCTTTGTGATATGACTATAAATTTCTCATGAAGGTAGAAGTTACAAACTTTAAATGTTATTTTGATAGGTTTACAGCATTTTATAATTCTCCATTTAATTTTGTGTTTTATGTTTTCTTTTTTTAAATTCCAAATCTTCTTAGAAAGCTTGGTAGAAAGCTCAGTTCTGTATTTTAAAAGATTTTGCGTGAAATTGCATTAAAAGATATTAAATGATTTGTGTATCTAAGTTTGAATGGTGTCTCGCTGATACTAAAATATATATTTTTTTTCCTTCAGGATTAGGATTTTTATCAATCACAGCAGCTTGATAAACAATATTACTTGATAACATCAGTTGTTCAATGGGCAAGCGGTCTTTGTAATGCAGTTGCCATTCAAACTTGTATCACTCTGTAAAATCTTGTAGTTATGTGAACTAATTATAGATTTTACATTTTGCATACAGCTATAACTAACTTCAATATAAATTCTGTTGAATATTTTTTGAAATTTGCAGGAAAGTGCAGGTCAATTAATGCTAGTAAACAACTGCCTATTTTTGTTTATTCTTTTTGCTTTCGCTTTTTGTTTTTAGTCAAGGTAACTTGAGGTTGGCATTTCAATTTACAATTATAGCCAGACTTTTTAAAGCTTCTTCATAAGGTGGGATAGTATTATAGAAAACAGATTCTTTTGCTAATGTGGCAGATAATCATAATTCAACAGTACGAGGGAGTCTTTTGATAATACTAGGTTGTTTTTATTTTATTTTATTTGCATTCACTCCCAACAAGGCTGCAAGCAACCACTATTAAGTTGGGAGTTACTAGGAAAAAAAAAGAACAGAGTTATAGAGCAAGGAAACAGTTGACAGAAGACTTGAAAAGTTGAAGGTTGTATGAGTCAGGAAAACATGAAGATGGGAGAGAGTTCCAAAGGATTGTGGAGAGTGCGGGGAAAAAAACTAGATGAATAAAAGTTTTTAGAGCATGCAGGGACAGATACAGTAAACGAATGAGACTTAGCTGAATGACGAGTAAAACGAGAATGAATTTTAGTTGTTGGAACTAGAGATGATAACTCCTTTAAGCAGTGACCATGATAGTATTTGTAGAAAAGAGAAAGAGATGCAACTTTACGATGATGGGAAAGAGGTTCAAGCTTAGCATATAGTCCAGGTCCAACAACATTTACAATGCGTTTTTGGACCTTGTCAAGAAGAGAAAGTTAATCGTTAGAAAAACCAGCCCAAATATATATAGCATATTATATTGATTGATAATATATATATATATATATATATATATATATATATATATATATATATATATATATATATATATATATATATATCCTTATAGTGTAGTGGAAAGAAACTTTTATGGTAAAAAAAGTCTCTTTCAACTACAATTTTTTTACCTTGTCTCTTAAGCTGCATTTTATTGTCGTCGAAATGTCAAAACCAATTAAATTAATGCGGAAGTACATTAAATTTTATTGTTTTTTAAAAAAACTGCATTAATAATGACTAGAAAGTTTTTAATATATATATAATATATATACTTATAATGATTATATATACTTAGAATGATTTGATTGTTTGTTCATAACTGGACTTTTCTATTCAATGAACAAACTTTCCTTAATCTTATGCTTGAATTCATTGGAGGCAGAATCCAATATTGAGAAACAGTCATAAATGTGTGAGTTTTAGTCTCTCCTGCAGTGTTCAATCATTAGTGTTTTGATGTGGCGAGAAGTTTTGTCTATATAACAGGGATTACATAAGAATAATTTGAACTCTACAGGAAGAGGATCCTTTGATGAAAACATATAAGAATTTTTAAAAGAGGTAAAAATTAAATTAAAGTTTATAGGTTTACAATGTCTTTTAATGATAGAGTTTAAACTACTTCTGGTTTGATCATATAACACCTCATAAATCAATTTTTGGACAAAATTTAAAAATTAATATTTTAAGAACTTATAAGTTTTATTATTTAATATTTCAACTGTTAGTATATATGTTTATTTATATGTTAGTATTTAGTTTATAAATATATTAAAATAATTTCAAATACCATGTTTAGCAATATTATAAAGTTTTTTTGAAAGATGTTTTATTTGAGTAAGGAAAATTTCTTTATTCATCTTTAAATAGCAATATCTAATTCTTGCTTCAAGCTCTTAAAAATTCTCAGCTCTCCAATTATTCTTGTACACTAGCCGTTTTAAATCAACCCAAAAGTTTTTAATTGGTCTTGCTTCTGGAATGTTAGCTGGGTTTATATCTTTGGCTACAACTTTGATTTTTTCAATTTTAAAAAGTAGATGACCGACTTTGCGTAATGTGATCGAGCTAGATCAGGCCAGAAGATAATATTTTATAATATTCTGATACTAAAGGAAGTTTTTTAAAGTATCTCTTTATAAGAGTACTGGTTGATTGCCTGCTTACTGTGATAAATATAAAGAGAGCTTATTCCACGGGGGCTGATGCAACAAGAAACTAAGAGGTTGTCCTCGTACTTTTTACGCAAATTGTATCTTACTTCGACAGAACATAGAGAAGGATCAGCGGCATAAAATCTATCATTACCAGGCAATGTGCTATTGTTTAAGGTAAAACAGCTTTCATCATAAATAACAAAATCCAAGTTTTTTATAATTTTTGTACAATTTACGACATTTAGAACGCATAGCTTTCTTCTGCTGATGGCTACGGTCTGGACGATTTATTTTTTTGAAAGTTCGAATGGGTAGGCTCTCTTGTCAAACCCCTATTCCAACGTTGAGCGTCCTTTGCGTCCGCGAGCTTGAATTTCTACAAAATAGGCAAAATGGGGTATATAGGGATTTACGCTGCGGTGTGCACATACACCGACTGATTTTTAGAGAAAACATGCAGCGGAGTGTGGAAACAACGACTGAGGGTTTGGAGTAGGTAGGTTCTCTTTTAAATAAAAAAGTCGTTTTTTTACATTTTCGGACCTTGAGGACAGCGTCGGAATAACGGTTTGACAAGAGAGCCTACCGTTCGAATGTTAGTCATTGTTTTTAATACTTGAGAAATTCGAGTTTGACTACAGTTAAAAACTTGAGCTACTTTCTTTTAGGAGCATCCTGACTTGTTTTTAAAAATGCAGCAATCTTTGGAATATTTTTTTCAGTAGCTACCTTAGCAATTCGACCACTTCCAACTTTTCTTTTTAGAGATCCATTCTCTAATTTTACGATTTTATTGTAAGCAGTTGATCTGGGTAAACCCCATTCCATAAACTGCTTAGCAACAAACGCTTTACCTTTTTCTTGATTTTTTGGAAAAAAATTTCCATCATTTTTTCGAGGTTCTTTACTTTGACCATTTTATTTTCAATATTTAAATAATATTTTTAACTTAATTAAATTAAATTTAAATAGATTATAAAATCCTCTTTTAAATAAGTTTCAAATAAGTTTTTCGCTTCATAAGCAAAAGGTTCCGAGTTCGATCCCCACCACGTCCCTGGTAGTACCGCGCTTAACTTGTTTCTCTGCGCAGAGGCCTTTTTCGTCAAGGTTTGTGTTTTGGAGTTATAGAGTTGAGAGAGAGTTATAACCACTATTAAGTAGCCTCCTCGCCTGTAGTGGCTTTCTCGGCCTTCTCGGAGGTGAATAACAAAAAAATTACATAATAAATGCAATTAAAAATTGTCCAAAATTTTATTTATAGGGTGTTATATTACCAACATTTTTTAATGACTTTTTGCTTTTTGGATTCGTTTGATTAGTAGAAGTTTTTTTTGGTAAGATAAGAATTATAAATTTTATTTATAAGCCAAGTTGGATACATGTTGCTTTTGAGAATGTTAAAAAGATTTTTAATTTTATAATAAAAACCAAGTTTAATATTATTAATTTTAAAGGTTCTATCAATTAAGCATTTAGTTAAATTTACCTTGTGTGAAAAAGAGATGAAACTACAAAAGAAAGTATGAAGACCTGAATATGTTTTCTTATGAAAAATGGAGGTACATAAGAAACAATTTACTTTGTTTATGTTAATGTCCATTAAAGAGATATTAGGTTCCTTTTCCATGGTAAAAGATATTGAATTATGTATTTTATTGATATAGACAAGAAAATGGCATGCACCATTTTCTGATGAGAATGCAGCAAAAATGTCATAAATAAACCCCAATCTTTTAGGGGCCAGCTTCAGATTGGCTAAAAATAAAATATCTGATACAAAAGTCTAACCATAAAACATTAAAACGATGTCAGCAATTTTTTGCCTTAAACATTATGTGGTCAGCAGTTAGGTCAGTATTGCCAAATGCCAACCCTAATTCCAAGAGCTGCATCAACAAAACATTTGTAAAATATTGGCTTGATTTTATTGTATGATTTCAGCCATTTTTTTCAAAAGAACCCTTAAATAAATTAGCAAGAGCAGGAGTTAGTGGGGAGCCCATAGCAACACCACCTATTTAGCCAAAAGTCTAATTTTTAAATTGAAAATGTGATTGCAATGTGCAGGTTTCTTTAAATTGGTTTTGTTAATTCTAAGATTATTATTACTGCTTAAGATAGAAATAACAGCAATACCGATGGTTTATTGAAGAAACATTACTGTATAGGCTTGTGGCATAAAATGCAACAAATAATGTAAAATATAAGCGCAAAAGCAAATTCAAAAAAAAAATACTTGTGAGGATTACCATATCCCCTTGTGGAATCTCAAAACTATTTATTGTTTCTTCGAGACTAGCAATTAAACAAACAGTGTACAAAGATGATAGCATCATCAAATGAATGATTCCTTATAGCCACAAACATCACAGTGATAGTAATTATGTATTCTGGCCTGACTTGGCCTTATCACATTATGCTAGAAGTATGACCAGTTACCTCGATAAGAAAAATATCTGTTATGTAACAAAAGTTGATAATCCAGCGTGTGTCCCAGAATTACAACCAATAGAAGATTTCTAGTCAATCTTTAAATGCTACGTGTATGAAAACAATTGGGAAGCTGAAAATGAAGATCAGCTGCAAAAAAGAATCAATTCTTGTTTAAGAAAAGTTGATAAAGATCTTGTACAAGGCATGTGCAAACATGTATACAAAAAAATTGACGCACTACGTCATAATGGCTAGAATGCACTAATTCAGTCCCGAAACTAATATATTGCCTAATATTTTTTACTAATTTTTTGTTCATTAAACTTTTTGTTGTACTATTACTGTTTGTGTTTATTTTGTGCAAAATTTTTATCACCAGAGGTCTTTTTGTATATTCCTTCATAATATGTTTTTGTGTCTAGAATGACAACACCATTTCCTTTGTCTGGTTTTAATATGATAATGTATGAGTTATTTTGTAACTTTTTTTTAATATTTTACGCTTTCATAGAATATTAAAATTCTATGTTTCTTTAGATGAATGATAGTTTTACCAATAAGAAAGAAAGTAAGAAAGTTTAGTTTTGAATATACCTGAATCTTCCTTATTTTTCAAATTACTCTGAAGAAATAGGTTAAGCAGCTCAAAAGTAAAAAATGTAAAATGTAAATAGCGCAATTAATACATTTTGGTGGAAATAAAAAACTTAAACCATTTTAAAGAATTTTTGTTTTTTCATTAAATTTTAAATTTCAATTGCAAAATAAAAGAATTTTAGAAGACTTAAGAACTTTTGTTCAAATAGATATCTTTAAAAAAAAATCCTACAAACAACTTACATATTTATAGAAAATATTTAATCTTGATATCGCTTTAAATAAAATGAAAATAATAAAAAAATCACATTTTTTATATTCTATTCAAGATCACTTATTAAAATAATTTTTAGGTAAAAATTTATTATGTGTTAACAACATATAAGATGTAAATAAAACAGTTGTATGGCAAACTTTTGCAAGTCTCTGAGTACATGTAGTAAATTATTTAATTGAATAAATTAATTTTAGTAACTTAACTGTTTGTTTTGATTTACAAAATTTACTGTGATGTATTTTTATCCATTAATAAATCAAACTAAATATAACCTTAGAAATACTTATCTGTTTCTACGCAGGAATTAAAAGTAATTTAAATTCAATAGTACTTTTATGTTAAATGCAAATATTCGTGCAAGATAACTAGTGATCTTAAACTCAAAATATAAATTTTAGTGTTGCGTACTTTATAATCCTTGATAAAAAACTTAGACTAAAATATTTCTTTTAAAAATGGTAAAAAAAAAATGCAAGATTAGAAAAGCCAAAAAAAAAACAAAAAAAAAAACCAAACTGAAAAAACTTATTGCAAAGGTGTGAAAAGCAATCGCAATTCGCAATTGTTATATGCTCAATTCAAGCCTTGATTCATATAGGTTAGTTACACCTAAATTTATTATATATTGTTTAAATTATCTAAGAACTTAATATAACACTGAATTGTTTTCACAAAACCGATTAATTTTCGCTAATTAAGTTTGCCTAAATATATAAAGTCTTTAATATTAATTAATAATTAATAGGTAGTTAATTGCCATCTTACGCTATTAATGCCAAAATCAGGGCTTTAAAATTAAAATTAACTCTATCAATTTTAAAAATACTGTTCCGGCTAACTAGTTTTTGTTTTATAATTGTGGTATTAAATGAAATTGATATTTTTTGTAACCTATGACTAAATAATTGCTAATATGCACTAATTAATCATGTTAGGTGAAACAGCAAACAAAATTACCAGGTCCCCAGGTCCAAACCGGGTACCCGGTTTGGACCTGGGGACCCAGTAATATGGCTGTTTTCCATTATCACTATTATTATAGTATGCCATTTAGTTATCACTATTATTAAGTATGTCATTTAGGTTGCAATTTTATTTGATTATATTTTTCATTATTTATTTTATCTTTAAAAATATGAAACAACAGATTGCTGGAACTGAAGTGCAAATATATATACAAATAACAGGATTACAAAACAAAATTTAGTTTGTTAACATTTATTTCTTTTAAGCCTTTATTATAAATGCATATATGTGTGTATTTTATATAAATGGAGTATATTGAAAGACAAATAAAAAAATGTCTTTTAAACAATTTTGATTATAATAGAAAAGTTATATATTGAATAAATATTTATTATTATAAATATTTAATTAGTTTCCAATATCTAATAAAAGCATTTTTGAAGCTTAACTACAAATTTATGTCTTCCTACTTATCTACTACAAGTATAATTAATATAAAGTACAGTACAAGTACAGTAGGCAAAAAAGTTACTTGGCACAAATTTTTTTTTTTGAAAAATCATATAAAATGATAAAAAAAAGGTTGTAAATTTTTGTTTTCTTAAAAATGTCTATATACAAATTGGCGTATATTGTTGATTCAATGAAAGTCACTTTGCCAGCTCCTCGCCACACTATTGATCCCACACCATGACATTTCCACCACAATGTTTTACTGTTCCTCTCATGCAACTCAATTTGTATGCCTTGCCTTGTTTTTATCACTCTTGGATTTATTACTCCAAATAATTTTCTTCCAGTACTCAATAGTCTTGTCAGCATAAATTTTTGCAAATAATAATCTTTGTTTCATATGTCTTAGGGTCAAATAGGGTTTTTTGCAACATACACTACCATGAAATCCTTGCTCATAGATTCCATTTCGGATAGTTTGAGCTAAAATCATGATTTTGTGATTGTTTTTCTAACTTTGTCTGTTATCTTATGAGCAGCTTCAAATTTGTTTTGTTTGACTTGTAAAATTATGTTTCTATCAATGGCAGTAGATGTTTTTCTTTTAGAACCTCTTCCTGCTATATCAGTTGTATAAACTATACTTTTTTATAATGTTGCTGATAAATTAATCAATTTTATTCAATTAATGAAAACTCATGGGTTACATATATATTTTCTGAGTTACATATGTAAATAGCTTATGTGTTTCATATGTAAATATAATTTTAGACTTACCAAAAAAAAATTTTTCGCAAAAGTTCAAAAAAGTACTAAATAAAATTTTTGTTCCAATAATTATTTTGCTTTTAATGTTTTTAAAAACAATAATCCTTTGGATTATAATTTAAAATCATGCACAAGTACATATAAAAATACTAATACAGGCCTTCTCAGGGGACGTGTGCTGTCACACGCCTTGAACGACCACTCATATATATTTTTTTGTTGATAACATGGCCACGATTTTTTTTGCATTTATTAAAAACGATGCATTTTAAAACTGCGCTGAAAAAACCAAATTAATTGGTCATCTTTTTATTATTATTAATAGTTCATTATAATAGTTATTAATGAGAAAATAATATTATTAAAATAACATATATGAGCAATTCCATTTTTAACTTACGTTACATGTGCAGCAACTTTATCAAATAATTGCTTATTTAAACTTTTAAACTAAACTTTCAGCAATTTTGTATGAAAGCTGTTAGTCTAATGAATAAAATAAGCTTAAAAGTTTTGAGTTCGTCCAAAAGAGAGCAAACTTATTACTTAAAGGTAAAAAAACTGATTCAACTTATAGGTCTCATTTCTGCAAATCAGTAAAGCAGTTTGTATTAGAAACTTTCACAAAATGCAGAGAATTCTATACCAATTTAAAATTTTTACAAAAACTTTTTTTAAATAAACTTGTTTTTTTGATACTGTATTTTTTACTTAAGTTATATCACTTTCATTATCGAGCGGTTATTGTGATAACTGCTCAATAATGTCTATTATTAAGAGTTAGAGTTACATAACAAAAGAATTGCATAAGTATTGAACTCATTTATTAAAAATAATTAACAAAGAAATTTTTTAAAAACTGGTGGCACTCTTCCTGAGTGATTTTTCATAACATTCATGAAAGTTATCAAACTGAAAACAGTTTTTTTCACAAGACCAAGAGCAATTTTAGAAAAATATTTTAGTTTTACATCTTTATTATTACTTAATTGAGTCATTGATTTGTCGAAGTTTTTACTTACACTTCTTACGTTTATGCATTGCTTTATTTTTATAAGATTGAACTTTTAAAATGCTGCTAAGTATTCACATTTAAATCTTTTATAAACATCTATATGTCAATTAAAATAATAGTACATAAACAAACTAAAAAAAACACAATAAAATAAATAATTTTAATACATATAAAAAAAAAAGTTTTTTTTTAATTCTCCTTATATAAAAACTTTCAGTAAAAACCTTGTCAAGCCAACAGGAAGAAATAATTACTTTATGATGTAATTCATTTAGTAAACAAAAACTTAACAAAAAATTGCCAAAATTTTATTAAATGCATGAAAACAAATGGAAAAAATATATATCTTTATTCATTATTTTTATGTTTTTATTTTGTCATTAATTAAAAATATATATATGTGCATTATTGTTAGGTTTTTATTTTCTCATAAATAATTATAATAATAAATTATCAATAATAAAAAAAAAACAATAAGATGACTAACTAGTTTGATTTTTTCAGTGCGTTTTTATAATGCGTCATTTTTAATATATGCAAAAAAAATCGTGGCCATGTTATCTACAAAAAAATATATATGGTCATTCAAGGCGTGCGTCCGTACGCGTCTTCTGAGAAATAATAATAGTAGTACTCTTCGATGTACATTTAAACTTTTTACAGTTTTTAAAAAATATGAGTAAATGGATAAGATAAAATAAAAATACTTTTAAAAAATTAATTGTGTCATTTATTTTTCTTGCTTACTGTATTAATATAACATTTTCTTAATAAAACTTTTTTAACCAAATAGCAATATATTATTTGAACGCACTAGCAGATTAACTCTTTTTTTAAAATTCTTACAGTAAATTTTAAAAACTTTTAAAATAACTTATTATCAAATTTAATCTCTTACAATATAAATCTTACAAAACCGGAAAAATGATTGTTGTTACATCAAGACCTAATTAAAATTAAGTGCACAAGATAGATATAAAACTGGCACCAACACAGGCCTTATGAAGAAGCAGGAACAATCGCTTCGCGCACATGAAACACACCCGTAAACGAATTTCAAGACGCAACAAATAACGCTGGATAGTTTTGATGTGAGAGTAAAAAATCAGGCTCGTCTGAAGAACTTGGGAGGTAGAAAAATATAAGTTGATTTTATAGAAAAAATTTGAAGCAAAATTTTTGTGTTAAAGTCAAAATATGTTTAAACAGTAGAGTTTGCATATTGTTAAATAAAGAAATTATATTTGTAATTCATAAAGTATGTCACGCATAATTTTTGGTGACTTATTTCACTTTTAATTTATGTGGTACAAGTTCAAATTTATTTCTTCACATTTAAAACCCTGACCCTAACCCTCACACTGAAACCATTACTTCCATATCTATCAGCAAAACAATTCTCCAGAAACCAGACATCAGTTTATTTCTGCTAGGAACCATTGTAAAAGGTTTTGTCTAATGCCAAAGCCTGCTATTCTCAAATCATAAAATCTCGCATTTCATCACAAAATAAAGGCTCTCGTGACTACTGGAGAATATTTAACAGTATCAATAATAAGGCCAAGTCTGTAATTCCACCTCTTTTGTATGGTTTAGACATTGTCACCTCACCTAAAGACAAAGCTGAATTATTTGCTAAGAACTTTTCATCAATATCATCTCTTGATTCCACTAGTTGCGTTTTACCTGATAAAATTGTCAAACAGGTTGATCCATTGCTTGACATTCGTATTACTCTAGCTTCTGTATCTAAAGTGATTTCCTGCTTAGACTCTTCTATAGCTTGTGGCCCGGACAACATACCTGATATAGTCTTGCAGAAGTGTTCTCCGGAGCTGTCATCTATCTTTTCAAAACTATTCAACAAGTGCTTATCAGAGTCTTGTTTTCCAGCCTGCTGGAAAGCAGCATCTGTTATCCCTATTTTTCAAAATTCTGGAGAGCAATCTGATTCGTCTAACTACCGTCCCATTAGTCTTCTTCCTATCATAAGCAAGGATTTTGAATCTTTAATTAACAAACACTTAATCTCTCATCTTGAATCTAATAACTTACTTTCTGATCACCAATATAGATTTCGATCTTCTTGTTCTACGGCTGTTTCGCTAACAGAATAACCGATAGGTTTTATTGTGCATTAGATAAAGGTGGAGAGGTTAAGGCCATCGCTCTTGACATTTCTAAAGTGTTTGATAAAGTTTGGCATGCTAGTCTTCTCCATAAACTTTTTTTTTACGGTGTATCTGTAAACATTATTAGGATTATTAAATCCTTCCTTTCCAATCATAGTATAAAAAGTGTCCTTGATGGAGACCACTCTTCTTCTTAATCTGTACCCTCAGGGGTTCCTCAAGATTCAATCCTTGGCCATATACTCATTTTAATTTATATTAACGATCTTCCAGATATTCTCACATCGAAGGTGGCATTGTTTGCTGATGATACTACCATTTTTTATTGTCATGATAAGAAGCCAACTCCCTCTGATTGCTTGCAGGGGGCATTTGAGCTTGAAAAGGATCTCACTTCTGCTACAGAATGGGGCTCACAAGGCCTGGTGAACTTTAATTCAGATAAAACTTTTTTTTCAGCCAATCGTTATCGCAATAATTTAGACCTTCCTATATTTATGAACGGTGATGTACTCAATGAGTCATCTCCCCTTTCATCTTCTAGGATTAACTCTTACTTCTGATCTTTCTTGGAAACCATATATCAAATCCGTTGCAAAATTAGCATCTGCTAAAGTTGCATCTCTTTATTGAGCTCGATACTTTTTAACTCTGGATTCTATTCTCTATCTCTATAAATCTCAAATCCGGCCTTGTATGGAATACTGTTGCCATATCTGGGGCGGATCTTCTAATGATGCCCTATTTCTTTTAGACAAGGTGCAAAAATACATTGTTAACATAGTTGGACCTGCTCTTGCAGCCGTCCTCCAACCATTATCACATCGTCTTAATGTTGCTTCTCTTTCTCTTTTCTACAAATACTATAGTGGGCACTGCTCTAAAGAGCTAACATCTCTTGTGTCTCTATCTACTAAAATTCACTCTTGTGTTACTGGTCATTCAATTAAATCTCATCCTTTTTCTGTTACTGATCCTAAGTGCTCCAAAAACTCTTATTCATCTAGTTTTTTTCCTCAAACATTAGTTCTTTGGAATTCGCTTCCTTCATCTTGTTTTTCTGATTCATATAATGAAATTGCAATCTTTTAAGTCGTCTGTTAATCGTTACCTTGCTCTACAATCTTCATCTTTCCTCTTCCAGTAACTTCCAACACAAATTAGTGGTTGCTTGCAGCCTTGTTGGAAGCAAAGATGTTTAAAAAAAAAAAAAACTAAAAAGATGTCTTTTCTCTTTTTAAGTTGGTAATTTTTTATATTGACCAATCAAAAATCAACTTTTTATATCTGCAAACAATTTTTTAGGTTAATATCAAAATTTTAACAAAGTAAGCCTAGCGTTGTATATAATAAAAAAACTAGAAGGTTTTATGACTTTTTGTTTTTAAAATACAGAGCTTCAAAAAATGAAAAAAAAAAACATGTTTTTGCTAACGAAGTTTTAATTTTTGGAAAAATCAGAAATTTCATATGGCCATATCTCATGAACCACAAAAGAATGTAAGCTGAAATTTTTAGGAAATGCTTGTTATGTTCTTATGAAATGTTCTTATTGATATAAACAAAGCCACCAAGTTTTATTGAAATCTAAACAGGTCCATGTTGGACCCTGGTTCACTTGGCATGGAATGACCCTTAAGTCATTTTTATAAAAATTAAATGCATAATAAGCTGCAGACGCTTGTTATGTATATACTAGTAGTAATGTGTATACTCTTGTTTCATTTGCATTACAAGCATATGCTTGTAACCAGAGACAATTTTAGGAGAGGGTGTGGAGGGGTGTCTTTTGTAAGAAGCTATTTTGAGGAGTAGTTCGCATAGCTCGCCATTTTCATTTTAGAAGAGTATTTTTTTGCTCTTGTGCTTATTTACTCCTGCAGAGGTTAAATTAAAATTAGAGGACCTTTTTTTTTTATGATTTTGCTGCAAATATTGTTTTTTTTGCAAAAAAAACACTGATTTTCCACTAAAGTCCGCCAAAACAAGGGGGTACCGTCACTCAAATTTTTTTCCTAGAATAGGCTCTGTATATATATATATATATATATATATATATATATATATATATATATATATATATATATATATATATATATATATATATATATATATATATATATATTTATATAAAAATATATTATATATTATATATATATATATATATATATATAAAAAAAGGTCCTCTAATTTTAATTTAGGCGGTGCTCAAACCAGCGCTCAAATACAGTCGACGCTGTCGAAAACAGTCTAGAATAGCCCCTGATATATATACATATATATATATATATATATATATATATATATATATATATATATATATATATATATATATATATATATATATATATATATATATATATATATATATATATATATATATATATCAGGGGCTATTCTAGACTGTTTTCGACAGCGCAGACCATATTCAGACGTCAATTCGAAAATATGAGGTGTTTAATGCTAAACTTATAAAGTCGATTTGATGTGAAACTACAAGCTATTTCAGCTAAAATGTTGACTAAAATTGATTTAAAGTTAATTCCGGAGTTTAGTGGAAACGATCAACAATCAGTTGCAGAATAGCTGGAAAAAGTGGAACTAGTATGCAAACTAATTGGTGTAACCGATCTGGCGAGCGTTGTTCCCCTCCATCTCACAAATGGTGCATTTGCAGTATATTAACAGTTAGGAGAAAGGAGGGGGGGGGATAAAAGAGGCGTTGCTAAAAGCTTTTGTTGTTGATGCATTTACAGCTTACGAGCAGTTCGTTACAATAAAGTTAAAGCATGGAGAGGCAGTTGGTGTTTATTTGGCGGAACTGCGGAGATTATCTACGCTGATCGGTGGGCTACCAGACAGAGCTATTGCATGAGCCTTCATTTCTGGGCTTCCTGAGAAAGTTCGACGGATGCTGAGATCAAGTTCTCGTATGGATAAGCTTACTACTATACAAATACTTGCGCCAGCAAGAGCACTCATGATTGAAGAACAGAATGATGGAATGAATGAAAATTTTGCTGCAACAAAAAGACATGCTGAGTTGAGGTTGCTTGAAGATCAAACACAACCAGTTTGTTATAAATGTAAACTCCCGAATCATTTTGCAAGAGATTGTCATTTACAAAGTCATAGCAATCGAAGCAAGTTGGGTTGGAGACGGGAGACAAGCGATGTTTTGTACTACTTGTGTCAAGAGAAAGGACACATATCAAGAATGTGCCCAAAAAACATGCAGAGGGAGAAAATATTTGCGCCCACACGATCAATAATGGCGTTACCTACTATACCCTTGGACATTAATGGTGTTTTTCGTGATGTCTTGATTGACTCTGGATGTACCTGCGGTATCATTTATAAAAAATATGCGCCAAAAATTACAAAGAAAGTAGTTAGCATGGTAACTATAAATGGACAACAACAACAGTGCGAAGGCATTAGCCGAATTCGAATGGTCGCGCCAAATAGGAATGAAGTTTTTGTGGAAGCACTTGTAGTTGGCTTCAAACCACTTGGTTATTGTTTTTTGATAGATATGGATGGATTAGAGGCTTTTGGTGGTGTATCAATATCTGCAACTCGTGATGTTTGTTTTATGGGAAAAAACGAATAATGTTTACTTGGACTAAGGACTAAAAGATGTCAGTAATTTAAATATAGCAGCTTGAGATTTCACAGCTCCGTTTGAAAAACAAAATCGAGAATGGATAATTGTGCCGAAATGGAATAATAATTCTCAACCTGAAACTTTAGTGAGCAAGATTGCTGAATACACTATCCCTGTTGGCATAAAACACGATTACGAAAAAGAAAATGAAGGATGGATAGAGAAAAAATGGCTGCAAAAGTACGATTTGAAGAAACACGTCCAATAAAAGGTTTGGTTCCTCTCATGGCAGTCAAGCAGCGAAATAAAGGAACAGTACGACCAGTATTGGACTTCAGGGAGCTGAACACATTTATTGAAGCATTCACTGCGAACACAGATGCATGTGCTGACAAACTTCAAGACTGGAGATGGCTTGGAGAAAATATTTCAATAAGTGATTTATCTTCAGCTTACATGCAACTAAAAATTAATGAGAAACTTGGGCTTACCAAACTAATGTGTTCCGTGGAAAAAGATTTTGTTTAACACGTTTGGGATTGGGACTAAACGTTACCCAGTCATAATGAAAGCGGTGTTGGACAAAGTGCAAATCGCAAGAGGAAACAATCTGGAAAGGAACGTCATCATACATTGATGATATTTTTGTAAATGAAGACATAATACCTGTTTGTTGCATACTAGATCATTTGGAAATCTATGGGCTTTTTTGCAACCCGGTGGTCCGCGTATCCGATGGAGCAAGAGTTCTTGGTTTACAAGTCGGAATGGAAAATAAAAAGTTGTTGTTGTCTTGGCAAAGAGATAATGATTTTGGTGAAATTCCGAAATCACTAACAAAATGTTACATCTTTTCTTTGTGTGAAAAAATGACGGGAAATCTTCCAGTTTGTGGTTGGTTGCGTGTAGCCTTGTCATATGGTAGTGGTGTAGTGGTAGAGCGCTCGCTTCATAAGCGAGAGGTTCCGAGTTCGATCCCCACCACATTACTGGTAGTACCGTGCTCAACTCATTTCTTTGTGCAGCGGCCTTGTTCGTATATGGGCCTTAATTGGAAAATGGAAACTCTACACATCTGCACTGATTCGAAAGCGGTATTCCATTGGGTAACCAACGCACTCACAGGAAAATCTAGATTGAGAACAAAAGCGAAATGCTATAAGAAGAAGACTTCATAACATTGCGAATATAGTGGAAGAATACCAACTCAAAGCAGATATTAAATTTGTTGTTACAGAGTTTACTTGGTTGATGCCCTTAATAGAATGCCCAATAGTTGGTTAAAATTGGTTGATAAACCCTATGAAATCGCAGCAAGTGGCATTAGTAGATCTACAGGACATCATGGCGCGAAAAAAATATTGTACTTCCCTAATAAAATCGACCTGTCAGTGAGCAAAGAAGACGTAAAACAAGTGGTTGAGATATGCATAGCCTGTCAATCAATCAATCCAAGTCCGATGAAATGGCCGAAAGGGGAAATAGAAGTATAGAGAACGTGGCAACGACTTGGCATGGACATAACTCATTATGAGGAGCAGCACTTTAATTGACTTCTTACTTTAATCGACTGTGGACCTACACGGTATGCAATATGGCGATATCTTAAAGATCAAACCAGTGCATGTGTTATTCAAGAACTAAACGCAATATTTCTCAAACGAGGAGGTCTAGATGACATACTGATGGACAATGATACTGCATTTCGAAGCACATTGTTTTCTCAGTTTGTGAATAAATGGAAAGTTAAACTTTGATCCAGGTGCGCTTATGTACCTTCGGGAAATGGAATTGCAGAACGATGTCACCGAACTGTCAAAAGAACAGCGAAGAGAGTTCCGTGCAGCATACTGGAGGCAGTTTATTGGTTAGTCCAAAAGATAGTTGTAAGCCTCTACTGCACCTGCAAATAAGTTTTCATCAATACGAAATTAGAGTAAGAGGAATTGATAACAACAAGAAACCTGAAATCCATTTTGCATGGCTTATAACAGGAAATGATTTAAAATTCACTTTTGGAATGGTCTTATGTATTAAAACTTTCTACAACAAGCTAATAATTGATGCAAGAAGTCCATGTCACTTTGCAAGCTTTGTTTCCTTGAAACTTTCTAAAGGAATGATTCTCATAAGAAGATAACCAATAAATTCAAACTTGGCAATAAAGTATGAGTTAAACCCCCGGATAGCCAATGAGACTCTCAATATAAAGTTGGAATAATTACAGGGATAATCTCGGAGCAAACGGTAGAAGTGGACAAAATGTGTCAATATGTACAAGACCTAAGACAAGTAAGAGTTGACAACAATTTGAATGAAGATCTTGGACAAAGAAGAGGTGATAATGATTTAAGTGAGAATTCAGAAGATGAGTAATACCTTGTGCTGCCTGGAGAAAAATCAAGCAAGATGTCAGTGTTATAAGAAAGGAGGGCCCCTGAACATTTTAGTCCTTGAGACAAGATGGTCATTATGTTCAAAAGGAAGTGTAAAGTGTAATTATATTTTATGATTGTTAACGATCGATTAGCGTTAATTGTAAATAGTTGAAGTCACAGTTGTAAATACCAAGAGAATATGATTGTATATAAATTATGTTGAATTGCAGAAAAAATGAGGCATTTAACGCTAAACTTATAAAATCGATTTTGATGTGAAACTATATATATATATATATATATATATATATATATATATATATATATATATATATATATATATATATATATATATATATATATATATATATAGGGGCTATTGATAGCGTTGACCGTATTTGGGTGCCGATTTGGGCATTGCCCAATTTAAAAATGTATATATATATATATATATATATATATATATATATATATATATATATACATTTTTAAATTGGGCAATGCCCAAATCGGCACCCAAATACGGTCAACGCTATCAATAGCCCCTATATATATATATATATATATATATATATATATATATATATATATATATATATATATATATATATATATATATATATATATATATATATATATATATATATATATATATATATATATATATATATATATATATATATATATATATATATATATATATATATATATATAAACATCTTTGCTTCCAACAAGGTTGCAAGCAAGGGCTTGGTCATTATGATCAGAAATAACATCAAGAAGAGTGCAGTCTTGAGATGAAGAAGAGCGATATAGAACAAAGAGAAAGATGATAGAGTGAAGTGGTGCTAACTAAAAGCACATAAAAGAGTAGTTTGTGGATTCAAACCTAGTTTCCCAACAAATAGGTGAATTCTTACAAATGTTAATGTCCAGGCCAAGCATGTGACTATTGGAATAAAAGGAAGATAACCATCAACACTAAGATCCCAAGATGAGACAACTGAACTTAAATTAGTCTCACAAAGAGCAAGTAGGTCTAGTGAACTTTGCAAGAGATAATACTTAACAGAAGAAAAGTTACTTCGAAGACCACGAATATTAGTGAATGGTTTAGAGAACTTGGTGATGGCAATGATTTTTTGTGTTTTATAGTTTTTGTTACTTTATTCATTTTTAAATTTGTTAATGAACTTGACTCGAAGCATAGATAGTACTGAATACACTGTTTAATAGCCCAAGCAATTGCCTCATTACTATTAATAAATCCTAAACCGTAACAAAGGGCTCCAATGTGGCCTTAGCAATGGACATTTAAAATACAAAAAGGGACACCATCTATGTGCAACATGGCACTGTTAATACTTTAATATTTTTCAGCTGTTGATGGAATCAGTCTCTCTGAGAGCTACCACAGAGTTTGGGAAACCTGACTACCAGTGGGCTTCAGAACCATAAAACTGAGTATATATATATATATATATATATATATATATATATATATATATATATATATATATATATATATATATATATATATATATATATATATACACATTGCAAATGTCATTTATAACATCTAACTGGGTATAAAAATGCAGTATCTTTTTTTTATGTTTGAGTACAGTAAAGACTTATTTATACAGCAGTACCATCATACGGGGCTACTTGGACCCAAATTTGATACATACTTGATGTTTGTGGTTCTCTCTCATATTTATGTCAATGTAAAAAACTTGTTGTTGCTTATTCATGGACTTATAAATTAATAATGATGATTGTAGAGAAAAAAATATTTGGGTGGACTTCTGTCCCCCCTTTTTTGGGGGTAAAGATTGGGTTCAAGTAGCCCCTGTTGTGGGGCTACTTGAACCCATAGTGTAAAAAACCCTGCCCTTTTGAAGTTTCTAGCAAATCTCTCGGATAGCTGATGATGTCTTCTAATAAAAGCTTTTACCAATTTGACACCTGAGAGATTTTCATTGTAACATTGAACATCACTCCCTAATTGATCTAGATTTCACAATAATTCAAAGATCAAATGAGGTCAGTGGGTAGCCAAAAGTTGAAGCTTTATTTAAGTGATCACAAAATGACTGTTCTTCTTCAGGTGTGAAGACAGCGGGATGCCCTGCATGTTTTTTGTGATAGTAAAGTGTCTTCTTCGAAGCGCTCTATTAATGCTGGAGCGGCTGATTTAAATTGTTCTTCAGCAAATCGTTGACTCATAGCTCCACGTTCAATATTAATACAGACTTGCTCTAAGTTTTTAACGGTATGGTCTTTGTAAGTTCAGGACCTTAATTTTCTTTTAAATCTGCGAACCATTCTGGTAGAACCAGTTATGATAGTACGAAGTATACACAAAAAGGTGTATAACAATATCTTTAACCAACCATCAACATTATTTAGGTATACACTTTATAACCTAACAAATATTAAAAACATGGTAAAAATAACAAATATATCAACTCCTTTTAAATATATTATTTCACTTTGGAGTTTAATGTTAATGAAATATAAACTTAATCATTTTCAAACATAAGCTGCTACAATGACACTTGGGTTCAAGTAGCCCAAATTTAAACTTCAAACATAAAAATAATCTTTTTATCAAAATAATAAAATTAAAAGACAATTATAATTGCTACATTTTGTAGAAACTGATACTTCTTTTAGGAAATGCTGTCAAATAATTTTTATCTTTTTTGGTTATGTTTAGACAGACAAAAGTTTTATAATAAATTTTTACCATTATTGTCGTTTCCTTTAAATAAAATATTTTTTGATCACTTTTTGCAAAAAAATTTAACCCTTTTTTATTTTTTATGTTACTTAATTTGAGTAAGTGTATAATTAACTTATTTACTTTCATACCAAATAATTTTATAAAGCATAAACAAATAAATAAACATTTTATTTTTTTGGGTTCAAGTAACCCCGGGTAGCTCAAGTAGAATTTAAACAAAATAATTATAGTTATGCACACAACTAAAAAAATTATTACTAAAGAATTAAATAATTTAATACAAAATAACTAAATAAATAAATACCAAAGAGCTACAGTAATTATTACAAATTAATTAAATTGCTACATAAATTTTCACATATTGTTGCACAAACCAACACAAAATAAAAAAATACCTGAGACATATATAGACCTGATGGCACTAGCCCAACCAAGTAAATCTTTCTGGTAATAATTCTTTGGTTCAAGTTTGTAACATAAACCCAGTAATAGTTTTTGAGAACAAATCACAACTTGTTTACTAGCAATTTCACCAGTAGATAATTCAGTCAAGCTAGCCAGATAAGCTTGGAGAGTTGGGTATTTATCAGGCACACCAAAATACTGAGCAATACAAAATCTTTGATTTCTAAAAATCATTATAAACATAAATATAAACTAGTAAGTTGTTAGCAGAAGCTATAAAATAAATAAACTAAAATAATGAAACAATAATTAAACAACTTGTATTTTGTAACTTCTGTACTTTAATACCACAAAACAAAATTTTATCACTCTTATTTTGTTTTTGAATTTATCATTTACAATGCATAGACAAATTTTCATTCATCTTACTATAACAGTAATAAAAACTGAACCAATACTTAATATTCAATTTTTGGTTAGTATATCATACGAAAAATGTTTATTTAGTTTATCTTGTATAGAAAGATATTACTCTGGGTGAAATGAGGAATTTTTCAATTCCTCATTTTCTCAAGAAAAGTTCATCAAAGCATTATAAATTCTTAAAAAAACTTTTATTAAGTGCAACAACTAATCAATTCAAACCCAAAACAAATACTATGAAAGCATTTTAAAATATATTGCTACAGTTGATTTTGTTTACCATAGTTAATTTTGATTACTTTAAATTTAAATTGCCATTTTTGAGTAGTTATTTTAAAGCAATAATCAATGACATGATTGGTTAAGAGCAATCTATATATTAAGATACAATTACCAATAAGTAACTGTTTAATTTGATAGTTTGATCACAAGAACAACACCAGAAATTACTTTGACTTCTACTAGAAGTAATGTCACACCTCAGATTCAAAAGCCCTTCACCAAAATTAAAAAATGCTTTTTTGCAAATAATAGAAAAAGCATGTTTTAAAAACAAGAATAAATAAATCAATAGAATTTAATCAAAAATATTTTTCATTAAAAAAAACTTTACATAATTAAACAATATTCAAAAATTAGAATTTATATTTTTATATATACGAATTAGAAATTATATTTGACAAATATTTCTTTGTCTCTGCAAAATCATCTCTTGTTGAGCGTATCTTTTGTCAGAGTGGATTGATAATGTGTCCTCATTGAGCTTATATATCTGATTTGTTGCTCGAAACTTTGATGCTTCTTAAGTGTAATAAAGACTAATAGGCGTATTAGTGATTGTTAATGGTTATGACTTATAACAACAACAACAACAACAACAACAACAACAACAACAACAACAACAACAACAACAACAACAACAACAACAACAACAACAACAACAACAACAACAACAACAACAACAACAACAACAACAACAACAACAACAACAACAAGATATTTATTTTCCTTTTTCAAAACTTACATATAATCATATAATAACAACAATAATACTAATAATAATAATAATAATAATAATAATAATAATAATAATAATAATAATAATAATAATAATAATAATAATATTATCTATAATAATACAAACAATATAATTATAATAAAATATAACTAATAAGAATAAATATAAATAGTTATTTGAAAAGGAAGGTGTCACTCAAACAGAAGCCTGATCAAAGGAGTGACACCAAATAATTATAACAAAAATTAAATAATAATAATAATATTATTTATATGATGTAATTGCGTAATTCCGGTTCACGGTTATGTTGAACAAAGAAACGTGCAAGTGAGTTTCCATTTTGGTCGGGACATTATATTGAGAGACACGAAGCAAGAACTTTACTTGTAGTGTGGTGTTATTAATAAATTACATATTGAGTTATTACTAAGAGTTGTTATTATATTCAGTGGTGTTATTGTTACTATTAGGTTATAACAATTGGCGACGAAGATAAAAAAATGATGCATTTATCGAATATATCTTGTTTGGATTTAGAAAATGACGATTTTGTAGAATATATTGAAAGATTTGACAATTTTCTACTGGCTAATGACATAGAAGATGCTGAAAAACAAAAAGCTGTATTTTTATCAACCATAGGAGGACCTGCTTATAAACTTATCCGAAGTTTATGTGAAAATGACACAAAGAATGAGTTTTACTCAAATAGTTAAACTAATGAAGGACCATTTGAAACCGATACCAAACTCCATTGCACAGCGTTTTCAATTTTATAAAAGAGATAGAAAAGATGAAGAATCTGTAAGCGGGTATATTACTGAATTACGTAGACTATCTGAACACTGTGAGTTTGGTGAAAACTTGAATGATTATTTAAGGGACAGGTTCGTTTGTGGATTAAATAATGAAAATGTGCAACAAAAATTATTAACCATAAAAAATCTAACGTTGGAGACAACACTTGACACAGCGAGAGCATATGAGACAGCATATAAAGATACCAAAGCTATACGTACAAAAGAAAGCTTTATAGAGCAAGATGAATTGCATAAAGTAGAAATTCGGACAAAATCAGAAGAAAGTAAAGAATGTTTTCGTTGTGGGTTTAGAGGTCATCAAGCAAACAGTTGTAATTATCGTTATTTAAAATGTCATACATGTGGAAAGATAGGGCACATAAAGAGAAAGTGCAGATCAGAAAAGAAAGAGTTAGATCATAGGAAGGAAAAGAAATTAGGTGTGAAGAAAATTGGGATTCAAGATGAATCAGAAAAGCTCTATATTCAATAAGTGAAGAGTCCGATAAAGTGACTGGACCAGTTATGGTTAACGTAAAAATTAATGGAAGTGAGGTTTCTATGGAAGTGGATACAGGGGCAGCTGTCTCTGTAATGGGGATCTCAGCTTACAAAAGAATAAAGAAGAATGAAGGAAAATTACAAAATTCTGGTGTTGTTTTGAAAACCTACACAGGAGAGCTGATTAGACCAGAGGGAATAGGGTTGGTTGAAGTAGTGTATAATGGACAATGTTGTAAGTTACCTATAACTGTAGTAAAAGGAAATGTGCTCACATTAATGGGTAGAGACTGGATGCAGCGTTTAAATCTGTAATGGTTAGAACTGTTTAAAAGAATGAGAGGAATTAATTTTTGTGATAAGGTTGATTCAAAAGTGAAGACATTAGTAGAAAAATACCCAGAAGTATTTAGTGATCGTTTAGGGTGCTTGAAGAACTTCCAATGTCACATACCACTACGTGAGGGTGCAGAACCTAAGTTTTATAAAGCAAGACCAGTACCCTATGCTTTAAGGACTAGAATTGAACAAAAACTTGATCGCTTAGAAGACCAAGGAGTTTGGAGGAAAGTCCAGTATTCTAAATGGGCAGCCCCTATAGTGCCTGTCTTAGAGAATTCTAAGGATCCTACTGGTCCATTAAGAATATGTGGAGATTATAAGATTACAGTAAATCAAGCAGCTCCAGTTGACAGTTATCCAATACCGAATATCACTGATCAGTTAGCCACTATTGCAGGAGGAGAGAGATACACCAAGCTTGATTTGTCTCAAGCTTATCAACAATTGGAATTTGATGAAACTTCGCGAGAGTTTTTAACTATAAATACTCACCATCAGCCGACTCGTCTTTAATTTGGTGTACATAGTGCGACTGGCATCTTTCAAAGGGAGATGGACAGGAGGCTGGGCAGACTGTCATTTGTAAAAGTGCGAGTAGATGACATACTTATATCTGGGAAAACTGATGCTGAGCATCTGAACAACTTAGAATCTGTTTTAAAAATTTTGAAAGAATCAGGACTGATGCTAAAAGTATCTAAGTGCTCATTCATGCAATCTGAGGTGGAGTTTTGTGGATTTATAATTAGTCAGAAAGGTTGTAAACCAACAGCACGGAATGTGGAAGCAGTAATGAATGCGCCTCGACCCACGAACATCAAGGAGTTAAGGGGATTTTTAGGAATGGCCAACTATTACAATGCCTACATACCCAGGATGGCTTCCATCACAGAGCCTCTCCATAATTTGTTAAGGAAGAACGTAAGTTGGGAATGGAATAGAAACAGTGAACAAGCCTTTGAAAGCGTAAAAACTATATTGTGCAATGCACCTTTATTAGCTCACTTTGACCCATCAAGGAAAATCGTGGTTCACTGTGACGCCAGTCCATATGGCGTAGGAGCCGTTTTGAGTCAACAACAGTATGATGGAAGTGAAAAACCTGTCAGTTTTGCTTCAAGAACATTAAATATGGCAGAGCGAAATTATGCACAAATTGAAAAGGAAGGATTAGCATTAGTTTTTGCTGTAAAAAAATTTCATCAGTTCTTATTTGGACAAAAATTTACATTGTATACAGATCATAAGCCTCTATTAGGACTATTTTCAGAAAGCAAAGAACTTCCTACAAGAGCTGCTGCTAGAGTGTTACGCTGGGCTTTGCTATTGTCAGCTTATGATTACCAATTACTATATTGTCCTGGTGAAAAGAATGCAACTGCAGATGGTCTAAGCCGTTTACCTTTAGATGTATCAAAGGAAAAGTCAAGGTTAAAAACCAAAGAGGTGGCTATGTTGGAACTAGTAAAAACCCCAATTACAGAAAAACAGTTAAGAGGAGCTACCCAAAACGATCCAATATTAGGAGTGGTACTGAATAGAGTGTTAGAGGGAGGGTTGACGATGGAGCCGAGTAAGGTGGAGATGAAACCATTTGCATTAAGGTTTTCTGAGTTATCAACGGAAGGAGGTTGTTTACTGTGGGGAAGAAGAGCGATAGTGCCAAGTGTCTTAAGAGAAACGGTACTTGAGGAATTACATGAGGTGCATCCTGGAATAAGTAGAATGAAGGCTTTAGCAAGAAGTTATGTTTGGTGGCCTGGAATTGACACAGAAATAGAGGATAAAGTAAAGAATTGTGAGACATGTCAAAGAAGTCAGAAGAATCCATTAACCTGGTCTCATCCTTGGGAATATCCAAGTAGACCATGGGAGCGACTACATATCGATCATGCAGGCCCAATGAATGGAAAAATATATTTGGTAGTAGTTGACAGTTTTTCAAAATGGATTGAGGTGGAAGTAGTGCACAGTACTGAAGCCAAAGCAACAATAAAGGTACTCAGAAAATTATTTTCTACCCATGGTATACCGCGAGTGATCGTTAGTGACAATGGATCTGGATTTTCGAGTGAAGAATATAAAGAGTTTTTATATTCAAATAGAATTAAGCCAGTGTATTCTGCACCGTATCATCCTGCTTCAAATGGTCAAGCAGAACGAATGGTTCAAACATTTAAGAATTCAATTAAAAACTTTCAAGGAAATGATATCGAGACACAGTTGTGCCGATTTCTTTTTAAATATCGTGTTGCACCTCATTCTACTACTGGAGTTTCTCCAGCTGAACTTTTATTGGGTAGAAGATTACGAAATCCGTTGTCGATGCTACATCCTGAAGTTAGCTCTCGAATCAATGAAAAGAAGCTGTCAGACAGTTCTGTGGATAAAGTTCGTTTTTTTCAACCAGAAGACACAGTTTACGTCAAAAATTATAGTAAAGGTGAAAAGTGGATTGCAGCTATAATTATATCACCAGTTGGGAATGTTAGTTACAAAGTGTTAACGTTAGATGGTCGTATCCAGATGAGACATGTGGACCAAATTGTAAATCGTTATGTGGAAAAGGTTAACTCTACTAAAACACCAGAAAGCATAAATACTCCTTTTCTGAGCAATGCTGATAAACCAAATGAAGTGATTGAAACTCCGTGTTCAAGCGAAATCTTGAGTGAAAATCGTGATGAGATTAGCATGGATGTTGAGCCCGAGAAACTGTGTGAACAGCCTGGTGCTTTTTCTGAACCAACCTCTTCAATTAACCGAAGATCAGGTCGAGTACGTCGTAAACCATCTTATTTAGAGCAGTGCGAATGATTTATGGGTGGAGGATTGATGTAATTGCGTAATTCCGGTTCACGGTTATGTTGAACAAAGAAACGTGCAAGCACTGATCTCAAAATAATAACTGGATAGCGCATTCGGAAAAATTTTTGAAGCCAGTTTTGGCCTACCAAGATGGCGGCATAGTTTGCCAACGGTTATAGAAGTACCGTTTAAAAAATCAAAAAACCTTAAGCGTAATCGATAAAGATAAAATTTTAAACACAAATAAGGTTTTTTTTAAAAAAAACAATTTTTAAAAATAAAAGTAGGTATATATATATATAATATATATATATATATATATATATATATATATATATATATATATATATATATATATATATATATATATATATATATATATATATATATATATATATATATATATATATATATATATATATGTATATATATAAAATATATTTATACATATTCATAAAAAATATATATACATTGCTTAGTATAAATATTATTAATCCTAATATATATATAATATATATATATTAGGAAAAATAATATTTATATTATGCAATATATATATATATATTTTTTATAAATATGTATAAATTTATTTTATTATAAGATAAATAAAATCCTTCAAAAAAATTTAATAACCAATTTATGCACCTTTTAGTTCTTAATTATCTTATGCTGTGTGCTAGAAGGTTAATAACACAACTGCATGATAGGCAGCTTAGTATCTGTTTAATATGAATCAGTCTTAAAAAAACTTGTTTTAAACAGATACTTGTAATGTATATATGCTGCATGAACTATTAGCTGAGCTCTGTGAGTACACACAACTCAGAGGTTCCTTCTAGAGTTTGTTATCATTAATTATTTTAGTTTAATTTTAATAGATTTTTCTTTTAATACAAATAAATATACTAACTATATACACACACATAAATATACTCACCTAGTACATTTAAGTGAGTATATATATATATATATATATATATATATATATATATATATATATATATATATATATATATATATATATATATATATATATATATATATATATATATATATATGTTTTGTGGATATACCATCAAGGTGTTTAATGAACAGAGCTATAATATAGAAAATAATAAAACTATGTGTTGCAATCGTCAGGTGAAATACTTTTCATTTTTATTTCACCTGATGATTGCATCAGCATGAAACTTAATATTGTAATGTAAAATTTGCATGAAATTCGTTTTATTTTCTACTATATATATATATATATATATATATATATATATATATATATATATATATATATATATATATATATATATATATATATATATATATATATATATATATATATATATATATATATATATAAATATATATATATATATATATATATATTATATATATATATATATATATATATATATATATATATATATATATATATATATAAATGTTTGTATGTATATTATATATATCCATATATAACTCCTGATAAGTCGTAACCTTTAAGTGTCCGAGGAAATACTCGAAGTTCAATTTTTTAAAGGTTTGAGTTATCAGGAGTTTACTGTGTATATATTGATGACATAGTGCACAGATGTGGTAAGTGCAAGATTAAAACTGTAGAAACTGTCATTTGTGCGCGTAATTATAATAAGAAGAGTTTTTGTATTTACCACATATTGTCAATTATTAGACTCTTTATCGTTTATCCTACACATACCATATTTATTCACAATAAACTATAAATAAAAACAGGTTTTTCTGCGTACTTATCTCAATTTGACCAAAATATATACTTACCATATCTGTGCACTAAAATGGTATACTAAAAACAAATGTTTTCATTGATTTTTGAATAAGACAAATTTAATCAACTGCTTCCTAAACTTTTTTCCAGTCAATTTGTTAGTTACTTCTTTACATTGGTGATGAAAGTGTATTTTTCAGTAATTTTTTGAAATAACTTTAATCAGTGAGAATAAATGCTTATCAGTTAAAGACGAATCTAGCATATGATGAGTTAGTTCTGTGAATACTTTTGATCTAGAGGAGGTTTAGTTAAACCAAGCAAAAGTGTTGTTTTGGTATCCTTCGCATACCAAAACAACACTTTTGCTTGGTTTAACTAAACCTCCTCTAGATAATTTATTCTCAATAAAATGTAACATACATATGTTACATCTTTACATACTATGTATGTGTTAAACTGTCAATAATTATCCTTCAAACTTTGAAGAATAATTATTCACAGTTGAGTTTGACAAGAGTTAGACTTAAAATCTAAGTCATTGAGAGATAATTTTTTACTTTGGAATATAAATATTGTTTTATATTTTCACTGAATATTGAGTCCAGAAAGTTAATGCATTAAATAATAAAATGACTTTTATAATCCTAGAAGGAACCTCTGAGTTGTGTGTACTCACAGTTCTCAGCTAATAGTTCATACAGCATTGGTACAATAATGTTTCTACCTACAAAACTCATGATTTTAAAATTCTTTAAAGATTGTAGGTAGACATCGTTGCTGCTTACCATACAGTTGTGTTATTAACCTTCTAGCACACAGCATTGGGTAATTAAGAACTAAAAGGTACATAAATTATAAACCTCATTTAAAAAGTGTATACTAGCTGAATATTTTAATAATTAGGAATCAAATAAATTTATTTCGCCATCTTATTTTCCTTAAAAATAGTTTACTTTTCTTATTCGGTCAGAATTTTTATACGATTCAAACCGCTAACAGTTCTAACCGACGCCATCTTGGTAGGCCAAAATTGGCTTCAACTTTTTTTACGAAAAACAATAGAATACGCTATCCAGTTATTATTTTGAGATCAGTGCGTGCAAGTGAGTTTCCATTTTGGTCGGGACATTATATTGAGAGACACGAAGCAAGAACTTTACTTGTAGTGTGGTGTTATTAATAAATTACATATTGAGTTATTACTAAGAGTTGTTATTATATTCAGTGGTGTTATTGTTACTATTAGGTTATAACATTATAATGATACAAACAATATGATGACATGAGTGTCATTTATGATCAAAATGAGTGACACCAATTAATTATAACAATTAGTATAATAATAAAATAATTATAAAAATAATAAATATGAACCGAAAATTGCTAAGAAAATAAATAAAATAATAATAATGATAAAGCAATACCATAAACAATAATAACGATAAAAACCTATAAGTTAAATAATAAGACAAAAAATATGAAAACACTCAATCACAACAGCAAACAAAAATAAAAATAATAAGCAAAACAGAACAAATAAAAAACAAACCTTTTACAAACGAAAAGGCATAACACAAAAACAACAAAACAAAAAGGCAAACACAAACATTTCTACAACAACAAAAAAAAAATTAAAAATTATAGTTAATGCTAACAACTATTAACAACATATCTTTAATTAAAAGATGTTAATATTAGTTGTGAGCGTTAAGCACAAAAATACAAATAATTAAAGAATTAAAAATTTTCTTTACTTTTCTTTAATTTTATGTTATTTTATTTCCGGCTTTCATATGTCTACAAATATATTTTCTTATTGACATTGTTGAATTCTGCACATAACCTCGGTCTAATATTACAACATGTGGTTTTATTGTCACAGCACTTGTTACATACAGTTTTGTTAATATTTAGCATTGATCTTAAAACCCTTGTCTTTGACCTTGTATTAAGGCCTTGATACTTTTGGCATTGATTTTGGCCTTGCTACTTTTGGCCTTGTTAACAACTCAGGTGCCAGGGTGGGGTTTGTAAAATGTTCCATTTTTAGCAAGGACTAGGGTTCTAGTCACTTACTATGGAAGACATACTTAGTATAGTCTTTCATAGTATATTTTTGTTATTTATTAGTTACAACACTTAAAGGTTATGTCTGTTAAAAATCTTTAAAAATACCTAGTGCCGGGTACATCAACAATGTAGCCGATTCTGGGTACCCGGTAAAACCGCCGAATTATCGGGTCCCCGGGTTCGAACCGGATACCCAGCACATTTCTACTGTAAATAAAAAGAAATCATTAAACTAATAATAGCCTATTAGCAAAAAATTTTAACAAAAGTTTAAAATTCAAATTTAGAGTTTTGTAACCGTCACACATGCAACGCAACTAATCGGTACTTATACCAATATGTGCAATAAACATATTATTAGGGGCTGTCGATAAACGACGTCACGCATATAGGGAGGGAGGGGGTCCAACCTTTTGTGACGATCTGTGACAAGGAAGAGGACGGAGGTTAAAGAAGTGCGACGTCACAAAAAATGTTTTATATAGAAAGGTTGTAGAGCAAGGTAACGATTGACAGATGACTTAAAAGATTGCAAACTATATGAATCAGGAAAGCAAGATGTAGGAAACGAATTCCAAAGAACTGATGTTCGAGGAAAAAAACTAGACGAATAAGAGTTTTTGGAGCACTTAGGAACAGTAACAGAAAAAGGATGAGACTTAATTGAATGACGAGTAACACGAGAATGAATTTTAGTAGATGGCACAAAAGACGCTAGCTTTTTAGAGCAGTGCTCATTATAGTATTTGTAGAAAAGGGAAAGAGAAGCAACATTACGACGATGTGACAGAGGTTGAAGGTTGGCTGCAAGAGCAGGTCCAATTATGTTTACAATGCGTTTTTGCACCTTGTCTAAAAGAAAAAGGGCATCATTAGAAGATCCGCCCCAGATATGGCAACAGTATTCCATACAAGGTCGGATTTGAGATTTATAGAGATAGAAAATAGAATCCAGAATAAGAAAGTGTCGAGCTCGATAAAGAGATGCAACTTTAGCAGATACTAAATTATTTGCAACGGATTTGATATAAGGTTTCCAAGCAAGATCAGAAGTGAGAGTTAATTCTAGAAGAAGAAGGGTAGAATTTTAAAAGAAAGTGAGTTTTATCTGAATTAAAGCCACTGTGAGCCCCATGCTGTAACAGAAGTGAGACCCTTTTCAAGCTCAAATACCCCCTGCAAGTAATCAACGGAAATTGGCTTCTTATCGTGACAAGAATAAATGGTAGTATCATCAGCGAACAATGCCACCTTAGATGGGAGAATATCTGGAAGATCGTTAATGTAAATTAAAAAGAGTATAGGGCCAAGAATTGAATCTTGAGGAACCCCTGAGGTTACAGATAAGAAGAAGAGTGCTGTCCATCAAGGACAACTTTATACTACAATTAGAAAGAAAGAAAGCTTATGGAGAAAAACAGCATGCCAAACTTTATTAAACACTTTAGAAATGTCAAGAGCGATGGCCTTAACCTCTCCACCTTTATCTAATGCACGATAAAACCTATCTGTTATTATCGGTTATCTGGAAAGCGAGTTGGAAAGTTGACTATTTGGCTCCAATGCAATGCACACCAAAAGTACAAACAGGTACACCATCCATGCGCAACATGGTACTGTTAGTACTTTGATATTTTTCAGCTGTTGTTGGAATCAGCCTCTCTGAGAGCTACCACAGAGTTCGGGAAACTTGACTAACAGCCAGCCTCAGAACCATAAAACTGAGTTTTAGAGCTGTACCCGCATTAGGAGATAATAGAAGGAGTTGCCTAGTCATAAAAACAGAGACACAAGCAAAACCCATGCATCGAGTCAAGAAGATCCAGCTTTCAACATCCTAAACTGGAAACAATGTATTAAAAATACATCTGCGCCAGCCTAATAGATGAAGAAGGGGTGCGAGGCTGGTCAACAGATAGAATCTGTTTACCCGTTAAGACTTTGCCTAGGAGGCCTTCTACAAGACAAAAGCCGGATGCATGTAACATCTGCCCAAGATGAGTATTTTTATCAAGATTCCATCTCTGGCCTTTACTCAACCAAGAGCCCCAAGGCAGGGATGTTTTATGTCAAAGTTTGCATCTCCTAGCTTTTGCCTAAAAAGGCGTATCCTACAAGGCAGCAGGACATGAAGCAGATTGTACTGGGTTACATGTTACCAGTAGCAGGGATAAACCTGACCGGACTATATATATATATATATATATATATATATATATATATATATATAATATATATATATATATATATATATATATATATATATATATATATATATATATTCAGAAATGTCAATGACAATAAATGCTGCTTGAAATCATGAAGTTTCCATTTCAGTGTGATACTAGACAGATTTCTTCAAGTTCTTCAAACAATTGAAGGTCTTAAAATTCCAGAACGAACAACGGACCCAGCATGCCATCAGTTTCCATCTCTGCTTGCAGCATTTAATGTAAGAGCTGACGAATTCTTCTCCACTTTTCAAATCCGTATTGGTCATTTCCATATGACTTGTCATACCATGGTTTTTTCTAAGCTCTTCTTGATTTTTCCATAAAGGAACATTTTTATTTACCAGAGGAAAATAGTTTTTGCTAATTTTTTAATTTCAGCAATGTTTTATGTTTTATTTGTTATAATTTTAATTTATAATTAAATAAATTATTTAACTTTAATTAAATTCAAATAAAATTCCAATAAAACTGTTCAAGTTTGTTATAAATATTTAAACTTGTATTTAATTGTTAAAATCATTTAAGGTTCATTTTATTCTATTATTTCACTTAGAATGTGGAATAGCTGCGAGATAATAGTTACTTGTTAGTAGTAAAAAAAAAAATTTCAATTACTCTTATATTTAAATATTATAAACAACAATTAAACGTTTTGAAAATATTATGTGTTTATGATTTTAAAATGCAATTTTATAAATTACTTGCAAAGAATTGATTTTAATTTAATAAAAATAAAGATAGTAATATTTTCATTTATTTTCGCTGCATTTTGTCTTTTTCCCATTAAACATACATACATGACAATAATTTTGAAAAATATTCTATATTTAACTAACTATCGAAATAATGCGACGTTTATTTAAGAGGAGGGAGGGAGATCATTAAACTGTGACATAATATTCTAGGGGGAGTCTAAACTTTTGTTACGCCTAGTCTAAACTTTTGTGACGAGGGGGAGGGAGGAGGTCAAAAATTGCAATAAATTGGATGACGTCGTTTATGGACGGCCTTTTAAGAGAAATATTATTTTATATCAGACACTAATTTTGTCTGATATATTTTATGTGTATATACACATAAAATATATCAGACAAAATTAGTGTCTGATATAAAATAATATTTCTGTGTGTTTAACTTCAATTTTCATATTTTTAAAAAAATAAAAAGTTAAAATATAAAGTTTAAATACATTACAATAAATTTAAATACAATTTATTAATAACTTTGAAATAACTAAAATGGTTAGAAAATAAATATATTTATTTTCTAACCATTTTAGTTATTTCAAAGTTATTAATAAATTGTATTTAAATTTATTGTAATGTATTTAAACTTTATATTTTAACTTTTTATTTTTTTAAAAATATGAAAATTGAAGTTAAACACACTGCTACGGTAATAAAATACATCATTTTTTTAGTTCATTCATTTTTTAAAAGGCGCCAAAGCATTACAGTTTTTTTTGAATTAACTAGCCCTGTTTTTATTTTTCACATTAAAACGTCGCAATAAGTTATTGATTTAATTTTATAATTAAGTATTTTTTATTAATATTTTTTTTTTGTCCGATGGTTTTTATAAATTTTAAACAAATATTTTAGCTTTTAAACCCCCTTTTATATTTATTTTATAAAAATTTTAACATAATAGTTATCAAATACCAGGACTTTTACTTCTGCTGTTAAATTTGGGTTATTACGTAATGTTTACGCTTGCAGTAATGTTTACGCTTACGTAATGTTTACGTTATTTTTGGGGCTGTCTATTAATTACGTCAACAAAGTAGAGGGAAGGGAGGGTCTGCATTTTTTTGACAGTTATTGACATGGGGGAGGGGGGCAGGTTAAGAAAAGTTGACGTCAACACTTTTTTTTTTTGAACATGTTACTTTTTTTTATAAATTTAGCTGTTTAAAAAAAAAAAAACAATTAGGCAGCGTTTGCAGTCCTCTATTATATAGTCGCTCAACCTTCAGTATTTTAATTCCTATCTTATAATTTATATTCCTACTTTTTAAAAACTGTTTTGTGCTTTAAAAAGACCGACATCCAGAACTAAATAACTACACACAATATGTTTACTCTTAACATTATTATTTTTTCAAAGTTGTTTGTTTTAGTCTGCTGTGCATTCAAAAAAGATTCATGTAAGTACATTGTCTGCATTACATTGTTTAAACTTTAATACAAAGGGTGCAACCTGCAGCTCGCAAGCGTCTTGTGATTTTTTTTGATATCAAGATGAAGCTCTTTAACTGCATCTTGACATCGAAATTTTATTATCTTGACACAAATATTAGCATAATCAGGAATGCGAAGTCCCAAAAAGACTTTGGTTTTATATCTCTATTTTTTACTGGTCTCTGGTGTCCAAAAGCTCTGAACATGTTGGTTGAATTATGATCTGCTAAATAAAATGAAAAACTCATGAAGTTTAATGACTTAAAACATTTTGTTTTTAAGTCTGGAGTTCCAGAGTCCTAGCCACCATTATACCTAAGAAATCCGGGTTCAAAAAGAGGTTGTTCCTCTAACTTAAAAATCTTAACTTTTTTACCAATATACATAAGCGTTTTTATATTATTAGAGCTCCTGATACCAAAAACTAGAAAGAAGTAATCTTTTTGTGACATTTAAATCCGGAGTCCTTTTCGGGACTTCGCATCCCTAAATATAATATTAAAATAAAAATGTTGGTAGCTCTTTAAAAACTGAAAAACTTTGTATACTGTTACTTTTGGCTCTTCCGTTTCAAAAGGTTGCCAACCCCTGGTTTATACAATTTGTTAAATGGTATTTTTGTTATTCTAGACTCTATTAAAAATAATTGGCTTTCACTGTTAATTTGTATTAGGTCAAATGTTGAAGTGAGAAGAATTTTATTAATTTTAAATATGATTGTAATTTAAACGTGTAAACATTTTTGTGAACCCTTTAATCTTTTTTTTCTTAAGAGTAATTCTTAGTATTTTTAAACTGGAATTATGTTTATATGTTAAATTTTTTTTCTATACCTTTTACTTGAATTCACTTTTTGTTCAGTACAAGCGTTTGTAATTTTAAATGATTATATTCATTAGAAATATGTTCATAAATTAAAATTTAAATACATTTTTTTCTAAACATTTTACTTTGAAACACTATTTTGGTTCAGTTCTAAACTAGTCAATTTATAACACTTTTTTTTTTTGGTGGTGGGTGGGGAGAGGGTGTTATCGAATGTTGACGTAATTTTATAGAGGGATCACTGAAAGTTTGACAAGTTGTTGACAAGGGGGTAGAAGAGAGGTAAAAATTGTTGACGTAATTAATGGATAGCCCCTTTATAGTAACGTTTACGCTTTGCAGTAATGTTTACGCTTACGTAATGTTTACACTTATTTTTATAGTAAATGATTCTGCACGCATGCTTTTGTAGACTATAAATTTTATTGAGTTTTGATGGTTGCGTACTTGTCCATGGTAAGTTTGCATAGTTGATGAAGCAATGAATTAGTCCAAAGTAAATTAGTTTAAGACTTTGTTTATTGATATATGAGCGAACTCGATACATCGTACCAATTGTATTAGTGATTTTAGATTCAATATATCTTATTTGAGGAAGCCAGGATAACTTCTCATCAACAACAATTTCTAAGAATCTACTACTGGCTTGTTTTTTGATTAAGTTATAATATAAGGTCAGGCAACTTAAAAGGATTTCTTCTTGTGATTTTTTGTGGAATAATATATAGTTTATTTTTTCTGTGTTATGTGAGAGTTTGTTAGCCCTAAACCAATTATTTACTTTATTTAGTTCAATATTCTTGTCTGCATATAATTTCTTGATATCATTGTTAGTAAGAAATAGATTTGTATCATCAGCAAACATGACTGAATTTAGTTTTAAAGATGAATTGAAAAAACATAAAACATTTAATATATATATATATATATATATATATATATATATATATATATATATATATATATATATATATATATATATATATATATATATATATATATATATATCGGTAAAATATCTTTTTTTTATAATAAAGATTTTTTAAGTTTTAAAAATTCTTTAATTAAAAAAAAGAAATTTTATATAAAACAAGTCATAAAAGGTTCGTTGATGATGGTAAAAACAGTGGGGAGCCCAGAGTATGAATTCAAAATGTGATAAAAAAATTGAGTATGACCAAAGCAGTGAAACAACAAATTGGCCTTCGCTCATGGAAATATTGGGTGTTTTAGTTGATAATCGTAACGAATGTAGTAACATTTATAAAGAATATTGAAAAGAAGAAATAGAAAATGAATTCGCTGCAACTGAAATTGTGAATGCAACAAATTCTGTAAAAATGTGAAAAAATGTTTTGGAAACGGGAAATATTTTTTTTAAAAAACTCGTTATCAAAGCTCAAAATATTTTGATTAAAACATTATAATCAGATGCATCAGCATTGATAAACCATGATAACCAGGTTTATGACCACAATTACGGACAATCAAAAGTTCTATTTACTTTAGTCAACCAAAACTTGCTAGTTTCCCAAGTAACAGGAAAGAGTTTTAATTAATAACAATATAAGAGATTAACTAATTTAAAATAAATTTAATTAAAAAATTGGTACAAAGAGTTTGAACATTTAAAATACAGTACCAAGAAGGATGCCGCATTTTGTTCTGTCTGCTGTCCTTTCCTCGAGAGTGTTGGAAAGAAGGGAAAAACTAAAGATGTTTGGATAAATATTTGGGTAAGATCTTGGTCTAAGATGAAAAACTATGGGAAAGACAAACTTAGGAAGCGTCAGTCTTACTTTACCTCTAAAGCACATAAAGTTGCATTAACTGTTATTAAGCACGTAGAGTTTCTTATAAAATAGGGGCATAATGATCACCGTATTGATAAATCCAAGAGACTTGCTATGATAGAAGAACAAAATATTAAAAGCACGGATTAAAGATTGAGCTCTTTGTCCATATAGTTACATACGTAATCTCAAAATTAAATGATTAGTTTAATTACAATTGAATTGAAGGGTCAGATAATTGATAAAATTAACTGCTTAAATTTTCTTTTGTGATGGCCTACACTACTCCCGATATGCCACGGACATAATGAGTATAGTTGTGAGAACGGCCATTGAAAACGGTGAGATTCGGGCAAAGCCTTTGAAATCAGTTAAATGCACTGATAAGACTGGAAATGTGATGGTTGAGCCAATTTTATTTTCTTTACATAAAGAAAGCCTTAACACATCAAAGATGGCTTTTAAGTCTTATGACTACGCCAATTTGATGTCTGAACAATTTAGTGGAGTACAAAGTTATATAACAGAGGAAGTTGAACATAATATGCCCTAAAAATCTTGTCAAGGCCACATAACTAACACTGCTCTTGAACATTTCATGCAATGCTAATACTTTAATACGAGTTAAATATCTCAAACAGTTGCATGTTTTCTTTACATCAAACACAAAAAGACTTAAATGATTTGATCATTTAAGTCTTTTTGTGTTTGATGTAAAGAAAACAACAATGAGTGATGAGAGGTTGGATAGTTGCATGCTACTGAAGTGCAAAAAAGATCTTCAAAAGAAATTAACCCCGAACATCTGTTTAAAAGATGGATTTAACTAAAAAAATCTCATATTAAAATCAACCAGTAGACAAAAAATGCAAGACTGAAGTTAAGCTGTTGCGAGTGGAAGTTTATTATTAGTCAAGTTACAAGTTTTTATTTTATATGAGGCCTATTTTTTTATTTGTCTAAAGACTGTGAAAATATTCATAACACTAATAGTTTCAGCATTACAAACGTGTTTTGTTTTGAATTTTGTGGAGGTTAAAACTTTAATTGTATTATTAATCATGTTACAAGTAGTGATTTCTTTGGCTAACTGGATTGGCGGTTAACCAGATTTTGTTTGAATATTAAATATCTATATTCGAATAATAAAAACCAACTTTTTAGTTTATGACCTTTTAGATTTTAAAAACACTTATTTAATAAGTTGATTTTAAAGAACGAAACACAATTAATTGATTTTAAAATGTTTATATTAAACACCTTATATAAAAAATGTGGTAACGCATGCAAAAGAACTGCACGCCATTTTGCAGCAGCAACCTGTCATGGGCCCTGCTGCATCGGCTTCTGCAGCCTCATAATGCAAAGTCGTTGATGATTTACACACAAATAATATAAAAGTTGATTTATTTTTGCGTATTTACAAGCCAACAACAAATGCCAGCTCACTACCAACAACTTTTAGACAAGAGATACAGATTTACATAGCAGAAGCTGCTGTACCACTTACTGGTAATCCACTAATGCAATGAAAATTGAATAGTTCTCAATTCAACTTTCTTTCTCGTTTGGCTGCACAACTTTTCTTTTTCAAAAGCAAAACAGTTTATGCTTTATAAAATTTTTCGGTTAACCGAATAATCGGTTAATCACAAATTGATGGGAACTATTATCCAGTTTTTTAAACGGATACTAAAAAAAAAACACTAGTTACAAGTATGCATTTTATAGTTGGAATATCTTATTGTTTTTTGTAAATGTAGACTGTAATGTAATTATTCACTACGCTAATGTTGTGTTTAGTTTTAAATTTTATGAAGGTTAGCATAAACAACAGTATAATAATTAGTAAATTTTGTAAATCGAACAAAAATTAATTTATTAAAATAAAAAAACAGTTGAGAAATCTATGTTAAGCAGTCGGAAAAATTGAGGTTTCTCTCTCTCCCTCCTCCCTCTCTTCCTCAAATTTTCCCAAGCAACGCCACTAAGTCAACCAATTCACGCTTCAGCGTCAATTAAAAACAGAAGCAAATTATTTAATTAAAAACTCGAATAACGTAACAGAAAAAATTTGTTGAAAAATAATTTAAAAAGAAGAACAATTTGTTCAAAATAAAAAGAATTTAACTTTCATTTGAAATTTGCAATTAAAATTTGAATTACTTACATATTATTAAGTGGGTCCAACAAAAAAAGTATTATTTCTTTATCTGATATCTTTTCTTTTTCTGTAAGCGATAACAGATTTATAGCTGTACTATTCAATCCAACTGAACCAACAAGACTTGCCATATCTGCTATTAATAGTTGTCGAAGTATTGACAATTCAGCATAAAGATTAAGAAATTCCAAACATCGATCAGAACTTTCTTTTGCTTTTCTAATTTTTTCTTCGTCACTTGGATTTTCAACAGCGCAATCACAATATTTATCGATTTGAAACTTCAGTAGTCCGAAAAAATTTAGACCCTAGAAAAAATATATATTGATGTAAAAGAAGCAAATAAGATAAAAGAAGAAAAAACTTCAGATTTTCATAAACGAGCAACAAAACAAGCAACAAAAAACCTTTGCAACCAACAAAAAACCTTTGCAACCAACAAAAAACCTTTGCAACCAACAAAAAACCTTTGCAACCAACAAAAAACCTTTGCAACCAACAAAAAACCTTTGTAACCAACAAAAAACCTTTGCAACGGTTAGAAGATTATGGGCAAGAAAATTGATTTTAGAAATGAATTTAATAACATAAATTATTTAGCTTATGTTATTGTTAAACCTCAACTCTATTTACTAAAACAGATTTGCTACATTTTACGTAACTGCAACTATATGTTATACATTGACTAATTAAATTAGCAATTTAATTAATTAATTGTTTGTTTTAATTAAGTTAATAAATTAATAATATAACTATATGTCATACATTAAACATTATTTATCATTTTCTAAATAGTGGTTATAAATATCAAAAACAGAATTAAAATTTTCCGAAAAAAAATTGTTTATTTTGAAAATCAGTTTAAAAATTTCATTTTAAGATAATCACAATTAACCTGATTATATACCTTTGTAAAAAAAACAACACAGCTAAGAGTTTGGCTTTTTACAAGATCGTGTTTATGGAAACACGATCTTGTAAAAAGCCAAACTCTTAGCTGTGTTGTTTTTTTTACAAAGGTATATAATAAACAAAAAAAGAACTTATATGGTCATTAGATTAAAAAAATAAGTTAAACAAAAAAAATATAGTTCTTCTAAAAAACAAATCTGTCTTGAACTTAGAAGGGTTAATAAAATTAGATTCATTTATAATTGATGGAATGCTAGACTTGTCTTTGCTAACAACATTATTTTTTTCCAAAACTTTTTAGATCCTAACTTAACTTATATAAGATAAAACACAAGGTTTAGTAATCTGATAATAATGACCTTTAGTATTAGACTTTCCTTTTTATGCATTAAATTTTGTGCTATTTATATTAAGTTTGTGAGTTGATATGTTTAAAAAGATGCACAAAAATTAGTAAACCATAGGGTAGTAAACCATACACTGCTCGATTCTAGGGGTTTTAGGTTGATTTAATTAATATGTATATGTACGATGTGTTGAAAATAAAATCAAAAGCGTTCCTTCTCAGTCCAAAAATGATATTCTTTGAAATCCAGAAATTAGCGTTTAAAAAACAATATTAACTTTATTATTTAAGCTTACTTTTATTACAAAAATCATAGAAAGCCACGTATTATTCCATTTTTTTTGTTTTCAAAATGTGGTTAACTTTATTTATAATAATACCTTTAATAGTTTCACAAATAAAGCTCTTAAAGCGGTTGATGACTTATTTAGAATTATTTAAAAAAAGTTATAACTTTTTTATTTTATTTTGTAAAAGTTAAAACTATTTTAAAATAATTTTTAATTAACAAACATTTATTTTTAATAAAAATAAAAGTAGATAAATATTACATATCAAATGGCTCTTTCAAGGAAAAAAAATCATAATGAGTCGAGAGATTCAGCTTGTTTTTGTTGCTGTAACAAAACAGATAACTACTCTCTTCGCAGTATGCCATCATTGGTGACACTAGTTCGAGACTATGTACACAAAAGCTTCAGTTTTGATATAAATGCATTTACCACTGGACTTTGTTGCCGTTGCAAAAATGCTTTCTATGCCAAAATGGTTATTATATAAAATTATGTTTATTAATTTTTTCTAAAACATTTCACTAAAAATACAAACAATCTTGTTCATAGCAAGGAAAGCCTGTAAAAATGATAAAAGAGGTTTGGAAAAGTGGAAGAGATTTACTTATAAAGGTAGGTAGGGTAGCTCCAACTGAGGTTCAATGCTTTTGCCCAATTTATTGTATGGTATCAGACAAGCGCAGGTTTTTAACATAAGAGATTATATCATTGAGTCAAATAAAAATCTCTGCATTGAAAGATTAAACTTATTCTGCAAAAATTGTTTTCAACTAGTTCAAAAGGGCATTACGCACCCATGCATGAGAACATCAGCTGTTTAAAATGCTTAGAATCTTATCCTTTCCAAGGATGAAAAGATGTCATAAATGAATCGTTGGTGATAAAAGATTTATGGCAATAGAAGTTATAGAAGATATGATATAAATATGAATGTTAAATAATAGCAACCTTATGTGAATGTATTAGCTAGCTTGTTTGTTTGTTTGTTGTTTTTTTTTTATGTTTTGTATTTCTTTCGTTTTTGTTTTGCTCATGGTCGCTCCTCCTCCTCGATTTAGCTAGGCTATATGAGAGTGAACTATCCAGAATATAGGCTATACATATATTTTTTTTTATTTGTATTTTATAAATGCTTATTGTAAAACATCTATATTCTTGGTAAATATATTGCTTTTTGTTGTTGTTGTTGTTGTTGTTGTCAGAGCAAATAAACTCAACTGTTTTAAAGTTTCTAATTAAGGATGAAAATTCGTTACAATTATCCACTGGTAGATTTTTATTTATTTTCTTATTTATTTATACTGACTTATCTTTTGACTTCTATACTGACTTCTGCATTATTTTATTCTAATTTTAGGAGGATGACTCCTACCTATAGTACTAAAACCAAAGCTCCAAACAAACAAAGTAGTCTCTACTAATACAATATTTGACATCAAGAAAAATTATGATCTGCTTGAAAATGTTGTTCGTGATGTTCTTAGAGATTTACGAAAAGATCTTGGTCGTCTAGGTGTCTAAATATTTTGTAACATATTTTAAGTATCAATTAGTACATTACTTTATTTTTCCCAAAAAAACTACAATATTTAATATATCTCACATTGTTTATACTATAATATTTCACAATTAGGTGTTGAAAAGAATTCAATTGCTAAAGTTATGAAGCGGTCTCATGCTCTGGATAAATTTTACAGTTACAAAAAAATTGTTTTTTTAAATGGAATAAAAAGATGAACTTGAAAACTTAGTGTTAAAAGATGTTGTATATATTGAAGATCTCACAAGACTTATTCAAAAAATTTGCTCTTTATATTGGATTAAATTCAATAAAAGCCATTGTTAGAGTTGGAGTTGACGGATGACAGGGTTCACTTTGGTTTATTAACTTTACCTACTTTATATTAAGAAATAAAATTAGAATTGTGATTAATTTTCAGATTATAATGAATATTTATTTAACAAAGTAGATATAAGGAACAAAGTAGAAACGAGAAAGACTCAGGAGTGAACAAGGTGATAATTCTGGCTTTGGCACGTAACGTCAAGAAGAATAACCTTCTTGGTATATCAGTAAGAGATTTTGCTTAATTTTAATAATTTTTACAATTAAAAATTATATTACATAGTAATAATTGCATTAAATCTCAGAATAATAAAATAATTTATTTTAGAGTCATGGTGAAAAACATGCTTGTTGTTACTGTACTGGTACAATAAGCTTATCAGGTGACTTGAGAACTTTTGCCTTCTTAAGTTCAGATTACAATCGAAACCAAGATGCAGGATATCCTTATAAGACTATGCAAATATGCAATAGTATTATTAATCCATGTTTGATTGAGGAAGATCTTAATACTATCCCTCCTCCGGAACTTCAGATGTATGAGCATGTTGTGACAAAAATTGTTGTTATTTTTTTAGTTAATAAGAGCCTGAAATCCTTTTTGGACAAAAATACTGTAATGTGGCATGGTTATAATGGTGGCGGATTGGATGGACCCAATTGTGGTAAAGTTCTCAAATTACTAAATGAAATGATACTGATAACACCAATTCAGTTATACCCCTGCGTTGAAACCTGCAGAAGTTTAGAACAGGTAACAATTTTATATATATATATATATATATATATATATATATATATATATATATATATATATATATATATATATATATATATATATATATATATATATATATATATATATATATATATACATATTCAAATCATATACTTATAATTTTTTAGTTGCAAAAACTTGTTTAGGCATGATGCTAAAACCTTCATACAGTAAAGATATCTTGCAGTTTATTGAATCTGTTGAATGTTTAAAATAATATTGTAAAGATGTGTTCGACAAAACATTGTCACTTGGTCGGAGTTTCATTTTATTAAATACCACCTTGTAGATTTTGTCAATAGCAATAAGAAAGCTCTTGGCCTTTTTTCAGAGCAAACATCCAAGGCTGTACATAAAAATTTAACAAAAATATTGAAGCGCTATACTGTCGCAGAGACTAACAAAAACCATGGATTGAAGCTTAAAAAGGTTGCTTCCACCTACAGCTCTATGAAAATTTAAACTTTTTTTCAAACTCAAATTCAAATTTTTTAACTTATTTATATAATATATATAATTATAGTGTTTAATTTAAATAAAAGTTTTTTATTAAATTTATTTTGCTTTGAAACCTGTAATGTATATAACAGACCCAAAAATAGTAATTCTAGCAGCACGTAAGCCGTAAAGTCATCAAATCATTAAAGGTATTATTATGTATTAAATCACATTTTGAAGACAAAGATAATAGATGGTCATGAGAGTTTCTACGATTTTTATGAGAAAATTAATAAAAATTATTTTTTAAGCACTATTTTCTGGATTTTGAAAAATATCAACTTTGGACTTAAGAAGAAACGCTTTTGATTAATTTTAACAACATTCCAGCTCATATATATACATATTAATTTTAACAACATTCCAGCTCATATATATACATATTAATTTTAACAACATTCCAGCTCATATATATACATATTAATGGAATAAGAAGAAAAACCTCATGTCTTTTGAAATTCAACCTAAAACCCTAAAAATCAAGCAGTGCATAATGTAGTAAACCATTGTGTAGTAAACCATAAACCATAGAGTAAGACTAGTCTTTAAACAGAGTAGAAAGGATAAAGGTTGCGATGCTTGCCTGAATCCTAGAGTTTAGATAAAAAAGAGAATAGTTGTATGTCCTGAATAAGTTTTACATAAAACCCAAATTCATAGTAAATATATGTACTAAAGCCCTGAAAATTTAATTTTGACAAAGTAAAGTTTCAATTCTAATTGTTTTTTCTTGAGAACGTCTTAACAGAGTAATATTCCTAAACAATTTTTTTGCTGTAAAATTGTGTGATGCAAAATTTAAGCCTGTCTTCATACTCTTGGTGAATGTGCTTGTATACCACAAAGGATATTTGACAGCTTCATAACACAGGAAAAATCAAAGGGAAGTCCTTCAAGGTTCAGCAGATCAAAAACCTGCTATAATTTTGCTGGGTTAGAATTTGGGTTTGCTGAAGATCTTTAGAAATGGCAATCAGTAATTTTTTTTTAATGTTAATTCACCTTCCTAAGGGCAAAAAAACCACAACAGATGATGAGGCTACTTTATTGTGCTTATAACCCCCTCTCAATTCTATAACTCCAAAACACAAAAAATTTGACTATTTACTGCCAACAATGGAGCCTGGATCTCCTGCTTTAAAAGCAGGAAATCCAGGTTTGAAACGAGCTTTGGAAATATTTTGCGTCACGTTAAAGAAGGAGGCGTGAACATCCTGGTTAAATGTACTTCCGTGGTGCTCTGTGACAAGACCGTTATGACTTCTTGGGGCACCTAAACAACAAATAAAAAAAAATTTTCTTTTATCATTGTTTATTTAACTTTGCGTAGGTTTATAAAATTATCTCCACCAATACATCTCCAAACAGTGACAGATGCATCACTATGTTTTATTGTTGGCAGTAAATAGTCTTTTGAATAATTTTCTCCTGTATACTTTGAACTTTCAAGTCTTTGCAGTAAATGACCAGTTTATTCACCTTATTTGTGCTCTTGTCAGTTGCAACTTTGATCCATATAGTAAAATGGCTTTCACTTTTTTTGCTCAACTGATCGAATTTGGAGAGGAACTTCTTCTAAGCAATCCGACTAGGAACATATTGATTAAGTGTTGACACAAGCTTTTTCATTACAGAATTGGACAGCCCTGTGTTGTGTTGCACATAAACAAGATCTTTTGTTGTCAGTTTTTGTCCTTCATTGAAAAGTTTTCTTGCTCTCGAAAATGAATCTTGGAAATAATTAAGAGAGACTTTACACTATTATGCAGACTTAAAACGCAGATTACAGGTGCGCAATCAAATGATCTTATGCTGTTCCAATCGTTAATTTATGCACAATCGGTGTTAATTTATGCACAATTACACCCGAAGATAGCAGAAAGTGGGTTAAGAGCATTTAAGCAACACTTGTGGTACATAACTGAAAAAATGGTGCCGCTTACACTTCGGAGCATTAAGATCCACTAAAAGAACGTCGAGCACTTGCTGACCATCTTCTGGCATTCAAGCCAGATACTATTGCATTCCAGCCACAGCACCAGCTTGACACAGGATTTGGGAAGTCTAATATTTTTGAAATAATTAGATTAATTAACCCAGAAATGATACTTCGGTAAATAAAAAAAATTTAAATTGGTGACAAACATTTTTGACAAATTTTTCAAAATATGGATGCGCACTGTTTTTTTTTTTTGCACATTAGTTTTTTACTTTCGGGACTGAAATAATGCTTTCTTGCTATTACGACGTACTGCGTCAACTTTTTTGTATACGTGTTTGCTCATGCCTTGTGAACAAGATTTTTTATCAATAACAAAAATGGATTCTTTTTTGCAACTGATCTTCATTTTCAGTTTTGCAATTGTCTTCATACACGTAACATTTAAGGATTGACCAGAAATTTTCTATTGTTCGTAATTCTGGGACACATGCTTAATTATCAACTTTTGTTACATAACAGATAATTTTCTCATCGAGATAAATGGTCACACTTCTAGCATAATGCGAAGAGGTCAAGTCAGGTTAGAACACATAATTACCATCATTGTGATGTTTGTTGATAAAAGTAACCAATCTTTTAATAATGCAATCATTTTTATTCACTGTTTGGTTAATTACCAGTCTTGCAAAAACAATAAATGGTTTTGAGATTCCACGAGGGGATATGGTAATTCACACAAGAATTTTTTTTTTCAAGTTAGCTTTTGCGCTAATATTTTACATTTTTTTGGTGCATTTTTTGCTTCATCTGAGAAAAATCCAGCATTGGAATTTTTATTTGTATGTTTTAATGTAAAATAAGACTCATCCTCAATAACAAAGTCACGGTTTCTGAAGTTGCAGCAAATTCAGAAACCGTGACACTTCACACTTCCACACTTCTTATTTTTTCTTAAAATAACAAATGTTTGTTTTGTTTTTTAATGTTTTTACAATGTAAGAATGATCACACTTGAATTTATTTGCAATTTTTCTTGTTGAAGTTTTAGACGGTTGTTCAAAAGACCTTTTAGGAGATTGATGTTCCTAGCAGTCATAATTTTTGGTTTTCTGTCTGATCCAGGTTTACGAGACTTTGGCTTATTGATCATCCACTTTGCCATATAACGTTTGATGGTACTTTCAGGGTTATTAGAGGTAACAAAATACTCTACGGTGCTCTCGATTTTAGCGTTAGGATGCAAATTACAATAGTTGTACACTTGTTCAAATATTTTAGTTGGCTTCATTTTTGGATAACTTTTTTATTAATTGGTCTTAGTAAACAAAGCTTTCAGTAAAAAATAACTAACACTTTATAAACAAAACAACTAAAAAAGACTGGATAACTAAATATTTTTTAGTTATCCAGTCAAGTTTTAGCTTCTCAAAGATTTTTCAAACTTTTGTCACCAGGGGTTATATATATATATATATATATATATATATATATATATATATATATATATACATATATATATATATATATATATATATATATATATATATATATATATATATATATATATATATATATATATATATATATATATATGTATATATGTCCAAATCTCTTTTCGAACCTAGATCTCATGCTTATAAAGCAAGCATACTTACCACTGCGACATGACCGCATTAAATAACAATCAAATTGATGGCCGCATTAAATGACAATCAAATTGATGGTTCAAGTAACTGTGAGACAACCCTGCAAAAGCGAGTAAGTCTATTGCATCATTTTTTTTAAGAAACAGTTCTTAGCAGAGATAGTGGCCAGACTTGCGGTCATGGATGGATTTCCAATTCATGGAATATGCAAAAGTGAGTTCATTTGTCAAGCATAAAGTGAAAAACAATATTACCTTCCAAAAGGTAAAAACAATGTGATGAAACTAATTCATGAATATTGTGCTATGGTAAAAAATGAACTTATTGTTAAAATAAAAAAACAAAAAGAAAAAAGTGGAAAATTTAGTCTAATAGACAAGTCTACGCAATCGAAGATATTTGAATATTATTATTCATTTTAATAAGTTATTTATTAATCTAGGACTGGTTAAAATTTATGGAAGCTGAAGTAACAATTGACCTAGTTAAAGAGAAACTATTAGAGTTTGCAATTTTCTCTTCGGATATTGTTGCATCAGCCACTGATTAGCATTGTATTATTGTTGTATTGACCACTGATGTTGCTGCAGTAGTAATCAAATTTGGTAGATTATCTGGTTTTACACACCAATTATGTTAAAACCACGGCATAAACTTAGCTGTAATGGACGTTGTTTATAAAAGAAATGAAAATTCTAATGTTCGTCGCATTAATTGTTTAGAAAATGAACATAGATTTTCCAGAAATAACTCTAGCGACTTTAAAAATGATAGTCGAACCGCAAATATGTGAAAGAGAAGACTCATATGCGGCTTTACAAATGATTAGAAAAATAGTTTAGCTTTTAAACATTCGCTTAAGAGAAATTCCATTTTACGAGACTATGTAAAAGTAGAGCACGGAATTGAACTCAATTTACTGATTGCCGGACCAGATGGAACAAACTAAAAAAAGAATTAAATGAGTTGAACTTCCTAAAGCTATTTAACGATATTTGTTTCAGTTTTAAAAAATGTTTCTAACGCTCTTCAACCAATCAAAATAGCTTCAGAAGCATTAGATAAATGTGATGCAAATTTGCTAACAGCTGATGCAATTTTAAATTTTTTGTTTGATTCCTTGCGTAACAACAATCATGCAATTTCAAAGGAGATGTTGCTAGCTCTGTCTCTTTGCGTTAAAGAGCGAAGAAATCAAGTATATGCGACTTTGATTAAAGTTCTAAAACTCTTTTGTTTAAGCAATTTTTTTTAGAAAAGTTTAATGAACAATTCAGTTTTTTCTAACTTTTTGTGGTTGACCTTCTACTTCAATTTTAAACATTTTAAAAATATAAAAAAACTTTAAAACTAGAAATTTTTGTAGCGCATTCTTTATATATATATATATATATATATATATATATATATATATATATATATATATATATATATATATATATATATATATATATATATATATATATATATATATATATATATATATATATATATATATATATATATATATATATATATATATATGCATATATGTATATAAATGTGTTTTTATATATTTATAATAACCTTTTCACTGCTTAGTACCCAGACAAATGTTGAAACAGAGCCAAATGTTTCAAATGCAACTGAGATGTGGGGTTTGCTACTTAAATCTTGGTATGAATAATAATTACTATGATTTTATAATTTAAATAAAGTTCATTGAAATGTATTTTTCCTTTATTTTTTTATCTATTGAATCAAACTGTAATGTTTGGTTTAATAGTTTTATTGTTTTATTTCCAGTTTTCAATTTTCAATTTTTAGTTATTTAAAAATAGTTATAAAATTCTCGCTGTTAGTCTTTTTTAGACAGAGGATTTTTTCACGATTGCTGAAAAAGTAAAGCTGTAAGCAATATTATGAATATATATGAGTCGCTTGGAGAAAAAAATGCAGAACAAATAACATCTGGATTGTTAAAACGTAAAATAGAACGTGAAAACATTGCAAGCGGAGAGCAGTTCATGTTGTCTACGGGTGGAAATCTTCTATCAGTTACAGTTGGAGTAAATAAAATAAAGTCCAAAAGAAATAAATTAAACCAGATTTTATTCCAAACCATTATGGAGCTATAAAATGTATTAGAACTTTCTAAAAACAAAACAAAAAAAAATTATGTTCTACTTTACGGAGGAGTGTAACTGGTGTTGTAGAATCAAACATTAATACTAAAATGAACGAACAGAAAACTCTAGATATCTTATATGAATGCAAAACAGAGTTGACGGAGATCAGTTGACGGAGACTTGTTGACGGAGATCAGACAGTTGTTAGAGATATAGTTTATGTCAAAAATACAACAGAATTTATTCAATTTATAACTGAAAGAAGAGGCATCGATAATCTTAATGCAATGGTAAGATTTTCTATAGGTGGCGGTCAAAACTTTTTAAATGTTATAATAAATGTTTTTGATCCAAAAAATCACTATTCTTCATCGGAAATATATGAAGATTCTGTCGTGAAACGTTGCTATATTCTTGCTATTGTGGAGTTGATTTCAGAGTAATGGCAATCTTCAAAAATTATTGGCTCCTCTAAAACTTGAAGAAGTGAGTTTTAGTCTCGCATTTGATCTAAAGTGCACAAACAGTATTTTTGGACTGTCAAGTTACTCTGGCAAATATGCCTGTTTGTATTGTGAAGGAGAATGCACATTAAAAACAGGAACTTAGAACTTTAGGCTCCATAGACTTGTGTTATGATGAATATGTATGTGATGGAAGAAAAAGATTAAAAATGCAGGAATACAAAAATGTTATAAATCCTCGTTTAATTTACTAACAAGAAGATCAAGAAACTTTTCTTGAACACATTGTTCCACCACCTGAGCTCCACATTATGATGGGAGTTGTAGGTAAACCTTGTACTTCGCTTTTGTGTGTTTGGCCAGCTTTTGAAAATTGGTTGATAAAACATTACATACTAATAAGAGGGTATCACAGTGTAGGCTTTGACGGAAATAATGCTTATAGATTTTTGTCCCTGTTAGATGTTTTAGAGAGAGATGTCACCATTACTGCAGTAATTAATATTTTACCAATAATTGATTGTTTGCATAAATTTTTATTAATATCAGCAGTGTTTGGTTTGGAATTGGGTACAGATATTTCTGTTAAAATTGAAAACTTCAAAGGTTCATTTTTTAGTCTTCAACTGTATACCAAAGATATTTTTGACTACAATTTAACAGTATCATGGAAAATACATATTTTAGTGTGTCATATTCTCCCTTTTGTAGAACACAATAATACCAGCTTAGGTAACTATGCAGAACAATGTGGTGAAGCTGTTCATAACAAATTTAAAGAAACTTGGGTGAATTATAAAAGAACTATTGGACACAAAAATTACGCCGAAAAGCTGAAGTCTGCTGTAGTGAATTTCAATTTAAACAAACAATAGTGAAAATATCCGATGTGTTTTAGATGTATTTATTATGTTGTTTTCTTATATAATAGATTAGTTTTATTGGGTTCTCTTAAATACCATAATGGCTGACTTAATTTAAATTTTTGAAGAAAAAAAGCAAAAAAATGATGTTTTGATTATTAAAATTTACATTTACACTAAGCACTTAGTTCAGGTTATTTGGCAATATAAATTGTGTTTACTATTGCATATAATTGATTTAATTCAAAAAAATTGGAAGTGGGGAGAGTTACAACCTGGTGGTCAATTTTGAGAACAGTGAGTCGCAGATGCAGTTTGTATATACGCATCAAAAAACTTGTATCATTGTAAATAGTTTACTAAATTTAGCAACATTTGCAAATGTTTTAGCAAAATTTAGCTACATTTCTTTGACAGAAAATAAGAAGAAAGTATTATGGGTTTGGAAAAAGATACAAATAGAATAACTGATTTATTACTTTATTTATCTATCGTTATTTATTTATCAGGTTTTGCAATTTATAAAACCATTACTAATAACATTGAACTTAAAGTGACAGCGTAGCACTCATTGCAATCGGCTTCGGAAATATCGGTGTTTACAATTTATTTCTGGTGGTAATATACTTAAATATCCAAACAATTGTGAAATCAAGATTTAGGTGATTTTGAAGTATTTCGGGAGATGCATCTCATTGTAAAAAAAATTTTCAAATATAAAATACAGTTGGAAACCACTGATAGAAACAACTGAGACAGAGCAGGCTAGCTAAAAAACTGTAAGCTTTACATTAGACGTCTAAAAGATATTATATTAGCTTGTTTAAAGTTACAAGGTAACCCAATTACTTGCAGATGTCAAAAAAATATTTGAAAAAGAGAAAGATCTGTTAAATGTCAAAAACGATTTGTGAATGGGATGTTTATTTTAGTAATAATAATAAAAAAAAAATTATATCATTGTAGCAACATCCACTTTATTTAAAATCATAATTGTTAATAAAAAATGAAAAAAAATGTAGCCTCATGTCTACAGAATAGTTTAAAATTTCTACTTAACTTGCCCTCAGAAGCTACTATCACTTACGATGACTTTTTTTTTGTAGTTGTTAAAGTGCTCCATGAAGAAAAAAAGGTTTTATCACAAAGCACCGTGGAAGACCAATTTAACTAGGAAGTTTACACCTTTCTTACCAATGTTGCTTATCTAGTCAGAGCGAGCATAAAACCTCAGAACTCTTGATTCTGAGAAAGAACTCAAACCACTGTACCACAGCTGCTATGAAGTTATTTCGCATTTTCACTTGTAATTGTTACAAATTCTTCTTCATATGGAGTAATTTCATTTATAATGGTTAATTTTTTGTTGTATTTATAACTACACATAATTATTAGGTATTTTATTGATAAAACGAAAAAAAAAATAATTACTACAGATTCTATTTTGATAATATTAATGATTTCATTTAATTTAACTGCTGATTATCTTGTCAAAATATTCACTTTTATTGAAATTAAAGTGCTAAATAATTAAATTGAAAAAAAAGTAATAAGTGATTCGAAATCAGCGTAAAAAACGAATTAAGGATAAATGTTTAAACTAAACAAAATCCCCAAAAAGTTAATTTTGGACCCCCCTTAATACATTGGGTGCAGCAATTTTTATAGCAAAAATAAAAAAATCGAAAATAAATATTCCTGAAAAGCGCATCAATGTCTATTTATTAAAATAAGAAAGTAAAAAATTATTTTCCGACTTTGATGAGCTCTTGAGGTTTCTCATTTGGATTCTAAATTCTTGACAGGTCCAAATATTTTTGAATTTTTTTATTCTAAAACATATCAACCTTGGATTAAAAAAAAGCAGAAAAAAATGCATGTTTTATAAATAATATTTTTATTAAATAAAAAGTTTTTTAAAAAAAAAATTGCAAAAATATACCTAAAACCCCGTTTTGTTAAAAACGGGAATTTTTAAAGAAAAGTATGAATCTATTTTTTATTCCTTTATTTTTTAATAAAAACCAATAATTAATTTCAAAATCAGCATTTTATTTTGCTTCTTTTGAAAAAATCTCGAAAATATTAAGACCCGTCAAGAATTTAGAATCCAAAGAGGAATCAAAAACTTTTAAAATCACTTCACCCTAATGCATACTTATACAAATTTTGTATATACATACAAATTTGAAATAAAATAACCTATTCAAAATAAATGTAGTTTTCTTATTAAAAGTTAGTCTCGTTTAAGAAAGGATTTATATATATATATATATATATATATATATATATATATATATATATATATATATATATATATATATATATATATATATATATATATATATATATATATATATATACATACATATATATATATATATATATATATATATATATATATATATATATATATATATATATATATATATATATATACATATTATAATATTATATATATATATATATATATATATATATATATATATATATATATATATATATACATATAATATATATATATATATATATATATATATATATATATATATATATATATATATATATATATATATATATATATATATATATGTATGTATATATATATGTATATATATATATATATATATATATATATATATATTATATATATATATATATATATATATACATATATCCGCCTTACGACTCGCGACTCTGCGGGCAACCCAATCAAAGCGGGACCGCTAGTCAACACACTTTCTAATGAAAGCGACCACAACCATTTACTTAAACTGTCCAGCTTGTTTTTTCGAGTTCCAGCCAATCGAGCTACTTATGCCACACTCTTCGTCAACCCTGACCTAACGGCAGCCAAAAAGAACTTAGCATGGCAACTTATCAGTCTCCAACTAACCACACCAATAGCAAATCTAGCACTCAACTGTAAACCATCTTTCAATACCCAATACACTCCTGTACCCAACTCAACAAATAATAATTGGCTGACGAACTCAACATCAAACAACCACAATAGACAATGTACAGCGATTATAATAAGCCAAAAATCTCTTCCGAGAAGCCAAAAACCATAATTACAACAACCAACACAACCAAAAGCAAAGAAACCAGAACAACTCATCTACTGGGCCAACAAACCTTGCTCACTTAAAGGACATAAAATTGAAGAACTTAGAGCCAAAATTACCTCAATAGACACTTTACTTCAACCACACATAATTTTGATTGCCGAAACATGGTTCACCGATAACTCCGACACAAAAATACCTAGGTACGAACTGTTTAAAAAAAATAGAATCGGAATAGGAGGAGGAGTAGCCATTTACACAAAGGAAAGCCTCAATTGTTCTTTTACCACAATTGACCAACTCAACCGCACCACCATTGAGCAAGTCTGGATCAAATTAAAATTTCACGACGAATCAATTTTAATAGGCTGTCTCTACCATCCTCACGACCAGGACAATTTAACACTCGATGAAATAATAAGCACAATAAGCACTGCCTCTGACAAATGCAACTTATTTAGCTGCTCAACCTTACTTGCGAACGGCGATTTCAACTTCCGTAACACTGTGTATTTAAATGTCGACGTAGGAGGTGGCATCGCAACTGTTGCATACGTACAAAACAATTGGCCAACAGATAGCAAATTTCAAGACTGTCTTAAAGAAATTATTTTACCCAGCTAATAAATTTTCCAACATATTGCATTACTCGCGAGGAGCCTCCAAAAAATACTCTTGACGTGATCCTGACTAACAAACCAGACCAAATAATGAACATAAAAAAGCTAGTCCTCTCGGCCACACAGCCAAAGGTCAGGCACAATGTCTTATTGAGGAAAGTATAGCTCTCATCAATTTAAAAACTAAAGAACTTAAAATAACTGATTCCTCTAACGGCTACAAGAAGCGTGTGATTTAGAACAACGCTGACTACAACTTAGTCTCTACGCATATCGAAAACATTCGACTGGCATTCGGCTTTCGACGGCTTGAACATTTCCAATAAATATCAAATATTTATCAACAAACTCAACGAAGCAACCTCATTACACGTCCCATCAACGACCACCCTTTATACTAACAAACACAAAATATGGGTGACCAAAGATGTTGCAAATAGTATCAAATTGAAAAGCGAACTCTGGGGCAAATTTATCGCAGCCAGCCGAACAAACAAGCCAACTCTAAGCATAAAACAGCATAAAAAAGCTAGCAAAGCAGTAAAAAAATTAGTTAAAACAGCCGTTCTGGATTACAAAATGGAACTGGTAAATAATAGCAGATATGACCCAAAAATAATCTACTCGTACGCCAAAAGCAAACAAGAAACACACGATCGCATCCGTCAGCTTGAAACAACGAATAATCAAACTACAACAGATCCTAAAGTAACCTGCAACACTCTTAACAAATATTTCCAATCAATTTTCAAAATCGAACCGCTAGGGTCTATACCAACATTTAACACTCGTTCCACTAGCATAAACCAACCAACCACACTCGCATCATACGAATCTGTCAAAGAAATACTGTGCTGCATGTTTTGCTATCCCACTGAGCATTATCTTTTTTTAATCGCTTAAAGCTGGAGAAGTACCGTCTTCATGGAAAAAAGCCAAAATTACTCCTATTTTCTAAAAAGGGTGCAAGTTGAACCCCTTAAACTATCGACCTATCTCACGCACTTCTGTCGCTTGCAAGGTAATGGAAAGCTTTTTACACAAACACATTACTGACCACTTAAACAAAAAAAAGCTCATCAGCTCTGCGCAACACAGGTTTCAAAATGGAAAAAGTTGCGTCACAAACCTACTCGAAACTTGCAACATCCTGACTGAAGCTGCCCGCAAAGGTTACCCAACCGATATCATATTCACAGACTTTGCTTAAGCTTTCGACAAAGTTCCGCACCGTTGTTTGCTGCATAAGCTAAAATCATATGGAGTGTCCGACAACTTGCACGATTGGATCTAAAGCTGGCTAATCGACCGGCTACAACGCGTAACTATTGGTAACAATAAATCTAATTGGAAATCTCTAGCGGTTTGCAACAAGGATCTGTTTTTAGACCGCTCCTGTTCCTTATCTACATTAACGATTTGCCAGACAAAATACAACACCACTTTAAAATGTCTGCAGATGACTTTAAAATAATCGGAACTATAGAATCAAACCATGACATCATAAAACTCCAAACCGATGTGCGAAGTGGTAGCACATCTGGCTCATGTCATTTAATGTCGACAAGTGCAAACTCATGCACACCGTACGCAGCAACAAAAAAAAATCGACTGCAATTTATATAATGATTAACCTGGACGGCCAACTGTACCAGCTATCATGCACGTCATCTGAAAGAGACCTAGGCGTTTTTATAACGAGTTATCTAAAAGTTAAAAAACAAGTCTCTGCGGCTGCATCAGCTGGCAACCGAATGCTTGGCAGGTTCAAGAAGGCTTTTCAAAGTCGAGGTTCTGAATTATGGCGCACACTGTATATTTCGTACGTTCGCCCACACTTAGATTTCGCAGTATAGGCCTGGTCACCGTTTTTAGCTCAAGACATTGCCAAACTTGAGCAAGTTCAATACCGAGCTACAAAACATATTGCCTCCCTTAAGCACCTTTTGTATGCTCAAAGACAATCAAGCCTTAACCTGACAACACTAACTGAACGACGAGACGGCCTGGTGTGCCGCTCTTTATCAAAAAAAAATTTGTAAATTTATTTTTGACCATGAATGTGTAAACTTTGTCTTTGTCTTTCTTCAATATATAATTTCTTAATTCACCAGAAATATAGATGTTTTGCATAAGCATGTTATCACATAAAAAAATAAAATATTATACAAGCATAAAGCATGTTATCAAGTAAAAAAAATTAAACATATAAAAGATGTAAAAGTTAATAAACTATTGTTTATTAACTTTTACATCTTTTATATGTTTAATTTTTTTTACTTGATAACAAGCTTTATGCTTGTATAATATTTTATTTTTTTATGTGATAACATGCTTATGTAAAACATCTATATTTCTGGTAAACTTGTTTTGGTTTTTGTTGTTGATGTTGTTAAAAACTAAATAAGATTGATATGTTGCGAACCGGAAAAATGTATGTTTTTAATCACAGAGAACAAGCGAGACAAAAAAAAATAACTTGCAATAAGGCGAGTTTTTACTGATGCGATTTTCTAGGGAAACGAGAATGAAAAAAGAAAAATAATTATGTGAGTATATATATATATATATATATATATATATATATATATATATATATATATATATATATATATATATATATATATATATATATATATATATATATATATACATATATATATATATATGTATATACATATATATATATATATATATATATATACATATATATATATATATATATATATATATATATATATATATATATATATATATATATATATATATATATATATATATATATATATATATATATATATATATATATATATATATATACATACATACATATATATAACGATATCTAAAATACAAACCCTAAAAGCTTGGTTATAAAGCTCAGTTGCTTGATTTTCTGTAATAGAATTTTCTTCTCGAAATTGATTGATTGAATTTCGAATGGAGCTAATTGCCTTCTTCAAACCTTCTGCTTCAGCTCTTAATTCATCTGCGCGAGCACGATTTAGGGCATCATCAATTACTCGTTTTAACATTTCTTCATGACTTTCTTCTGCTTCTGTTTATAAAAAAAAGATAATGGTAAAAAATTTTTACTAACAGTTTTCACCTTTGAACAACAAATTTTTTTTATTACTTATTTGATTATCTATAATTTACTCATTGAATATATTTTGATTTTATCGGTGGTTTGTAAACTGACGTTTATTTTTTGCATGAGTCTATGCGTTCCCATTCCATCAGAAATTGCAGTAATTAATATCAACTTTCTTGTAAATGGTTTAATGAATTTATTCTCTAACGATCTTCTTTTAAAGATATACAAAGAAGTGACAGATTGCACAATTATTTAAGTCATATTTTTAGTGCACACAAAAATATTAGATCAATAAATTTAAATTAATAAGCAATTAAAAGATAAAACAGTGTTCAATATAATTCTTAGTCGTAAAAATTAAAATGCTTACATTGTACAGTTTTTTTTTAACAAGAAATATATATTCTTATACTTTAATTAAACATTAATTAGAAAAAGTCAGAAAAAGTCAAAAAAATCACCCTCTAATCATTTTTCAACTTTCCTGTTATATAACTTAGTAAAATTGCAGAAAAAAAGCCAAAAACAAACAAATTTGATTCATAGAAGATATTCAAACTAATTTTTGAGCAAAGTTTGTTTTCTTTTTAGGTTCTTAATAAAAAAATCATGGTGAAAAGAAATGATATTCATGAATCAGTAAAAAAATTGATCCTGGGACACTATAAAAGTAAAAAAGGATATAAAACTATTTCTAAAATAGTAAATGTTAAGCCTAATAGTGTTGAAAATTATCATTAGAAAATATAAAAAAATGGGTACATAAAAATATTTCCTAGAAAAGGACGCCCAGCTAAGACTACCTTACGCATTAATAGAGAATTTATTCGAAAATTTGAACAAGATCGAGGACTATCTGCACCAAAGCTGGAAAAAGATTTGCAAACAGATCATGGTATAACTGTAAATCCTCAAACTGTTCGCAATCGCTCAAAAAAATCAAGGTTTTGTAGGTATAGTTGCTCTAAAAAACCATAAAATGGTTCTCCAAAAAACCATAAAATGGTTATCAAACTATCTAAATAATATATAACAATGTGTTATTATGGATCACATTAACAATTCAAAGCAGTTACAAATAAATTATGGGGTCCCTCAGTGATCTATTTTAGCTCCTCTTCTATTCCTAATCTACATTAACGACCTTCCTAAAGTCTCATCCAAATTAGA